>QVIE01000771.1:0-12425 GCA_013387415.1 Panellus pusillus | reverse complement strand
CGCCAGCGGTTCCTACCGTCAAGGAATGCGCCTCCGATCCGCTGTTCAAGCCGCTACGGCGACATTGATCACGGCTCTCACCGCTACGGCCGGGATCCCTGACGTTTCTCACGGTCGCTTTGGTGGATCGGTCAGTAATCCCGATTCTCCATCGCAGCGCCATTTAATAGATGTCTTGTGTACTTCTAGTTTCCGACCGACACGGCCGCACGCGCGTTCTCGCCATCGCTGCCTCGGCATCTAGTTACCACTCTGAACGTCATCTTCGTGGCCAACTACGTCGAGCGGATTCCGGGAGGGTACTGGTTTCTTCTCCTCGACTCTGTGATTGCCGGGGCTCTCGGAGGTCAGTGACGGTGGATATAACCAGGCCGGCTGTGCTGACGGGCTTTCAGGCGTAGCTTCTGAAAATGCCGCGGTCTTCGCGTATATGGGAGACTCGCGACTTCTGAAAACAGGTGAAAAACTCTATGGAAGGACCCTCCAACGAGACTCATTCATTCCCCCAGATCTCGTATTTTTTCGCCTCGTTCTGTTTTACTCTGTCGGCGTCCGCTGTTGGCCTTTATTGGGTAGCTTCATCGTCAGGTCAGTGAACTCATCATTCTGCATACCGTAGCCAATCTTTACCTTTCGGACCAGAACTCTCCAAAATTCATGTGGGTATTCTACGTGGCATGCGCGCTCCGGATTATGCAGACCGCCTCTTTGCTTTTGTTCTCTCCCGAGTCCCTCACCCAGGCTGAGCTGGACGCGGCTCTGGCCAAAAAACGGGAAGAGGATGAGTCGCTCCGATCAGAGGAGCGCACCATACTCTCGCGTCTGAGGCGCATGTTCTTCTTTTGGCGCCTCTTGCTGTGTTGTGGCCAGAAAAGGTTTCCAAAGACGCTCCGAACGCCGTCGCAACCAGGGATTGGAATTTACCCATACTGCGTGGGCTTACGGGTTGATGCTCCTAGCCATGTGCGTTTGGTTTACCCTTCTCTTGCGTGCATATACTCAAGGGCGGAACTTCACAGTCTCCTTGCAAAGCAATTTTCTGTACGCGGTCATTACTTTCCGATGGATGCAGAATACGTCAGTTCCTCGATCACATGCGTTCTTTGCTTGTTTTTCTGATTCTTGCAAATTAGCTCGGGTACTGCATTAGGCAGCCTTTGGTCCAGTCGAGGAGTCTTTCTTATCCTCATCCTCCCTCGTCGGTCGTCTTTCCGCGTGTATGCCTTGCCTTACAACACTCCTCTCAGTCGTGATCAGATACTTCAAAAACCGACCGGCAAAAAGATTACCCAACGTCACAGACGCGTCCGAATCGGCGCATTACTCGCCGATGAGACCGCACAGCGACCAGTACCGAACACAACAGCACATAGTTCGACTTCGACCTTGCTCTCGCGCGGATTTCCATTGTACTCGAGACTCTCACCTTCGCTATTCCTACCATTGTGCTCCGACGGGCATCGTGTTCATCTATTCACTTCATGCTCGGCGCACTGGGGTCTGGGCTGGGGCCAGCTGTCAATAGCGTAGCGCTTGCGCTGTACACCGCGAAAGTCGCGCCAGGGCAGATACTGGAGACGGGGAAGCTATTTGGGGCCATGAGCGTCCTACAGGCGATGTTGTGCGTCCTTTTCCTCTTACATGCATGTCTCTATGGCTGATGATATTGTTTGCAGCGCGAACGTTTTGGGACCGTCGATGTATGGGTCAATCTACGCGGCGACTGTCTCGACATTCCCCACAGCTTTGTTCTTCGTCGCGGTGGGGAACGGTGTGCTCGCATTTGTATTGTTCCTATTTCTTAGGTTGCCGCCAGCGGCGAGGCTGGTCGGGAACCTGGATGTAGAGGATCCGGTTGACCCGAGTGAATCAAATCTTTTCGAGTAAGTACTCTATGTAGCGCGCAATAATTATAATTCGCGGATCGTTCGTGTGTTGTGCAGTATAACACTGGTTTCCTGTTCAGCCTCAAACCGCACATCTAACTACATAAAGGAATCCCGGCTCTTCACTCTCCCCCGCTTTATTACACGATGCCCCGCAAAACGATAACCACCAAACGTCGCCCACCTCCTCCCACCTCTTCGCCGTCCCGCTCCACTCCAGCAAACCCACCCTCTTCTACACCCACGGCTTCCTCAACCTCGCATATCTTGCGCCACCAATTCAAACCCAGCGACCCCGCGCTCAGCCCGACAACGCGGCGTCTCCACGCCACCGCCATCTCCCCTCCCTCCGAGACAATCACCACAAAAACATCGACAGAGGAACTATGGGCACCCGCCTCGCTTCGCCTACTCTCCCACAGCGCGTCTCCGCCAGATGCCAACCGCCAGTACCCCGCAGGCGTCGACTTGATAGCCGTCTAAAGTTGGAAGGGGCAGAGACGGGACGCGGCGCGGTGCAGGCAGGCCTGAACGGCGGACAAGGAGGACGCGAGGGTGAGGGAGGAAGACTCTGCCCATAGGCAGGGTAACTTCTCTCCAGCGGTTTTGCCAAGATCATTGCGGAGCCCACTGGCGGAGAAAATCAGTATGCGGACGGACATTGGAGGAGACAAGAATCGAGATACTCACCAGGCTGCCATGCAAGATGGGTATGAATGCCAGGACATCGGACAGAGATTCACAGGTGGCCCTGTCAGAGAATGTTCGTCAGCTCGAGTCCATAGAGTCACAAGTACGAAGGAAGAAGAGGATCAGTATAACTAGGATTAAAAGTACACATCGCGTCCAGGAGGGCGCTCGTCACTAGTTTGACATGTTTGTATCGTCATGTCCGGGAGGGAATCGTGAAAAGGCCATGACACTCACTCCTGCGGAGCACAAAGGCGGTATCTGAAAGTCACGGTCAGCGTGTACTTGAAGGAAGGCAGGGAGGGTCAGGTATAGGTTGTATCGCCTTGCACCAACAGAGGCGCTTGTATTTTATGGATGATATAGACATCATGGACACGAAGAGGTACGGAAGCTTACCGCGAATTTTAGATTTCAAGAGCCTAGCCATTGATCGTGCAGCTTTCAAAGTTGGTGACGGACATGGGACACGACGAGCGAATGCTCGTGATCACGCCCACACTGGCCCACAGTCGATGCCTTCCGCATCTACTACAAGAAGACCTGGGAGTGAAGGATCAGTATAGCTGGGATTACAGAGCAAAAGTTTGTCGTCCCATGAACGACATACTGACCGAGGACGTAGCTGATCGTGGTCAAGTTTGAATCTCGAATTTTGTAGCTGTCGGTCTGTTTGGTTTCATGTCAACGTATTTATCAATATTTGTCCCTTTCATCAAGTTCATTCGCGCGCTTACTAAGCAATTTTTGTCCAAATTTCTATGTCCCTCTTCAACTCTCCTCCCCATTGCTTCTGTGGCGCCATATGACATGGTTTGTGCTACTATTATTGTGTTGAATATGGTTGTGGGCCATCCATGTCGCGTTGATGTCGTGTGTCGCGTGCGGCGTCGCGGCGTCTGTTTACGAATATTTGCTACGCGTCCGCGACGGACAGTTTGCACAAGCTAGAGCTTTTGACCTACACTCATGGTGAAGACTATCGTTCTTGGCTATCTTGTGATTGTGTCTTTCCCGATTCAACGACGATGATTATGTGATTTTCACACCTCGGCTTCGTCTCCCTTCAAGGCTTCAAGACTCTTGTCCTTCGTTGAAAATAGGCGTGTAGTATCACCGTTGGATGCTGGGCGCAGCTCTTCATGACCATGCGTCATGATTTGGTATGCCCTGCGCAAACGGAGTATGCAGTGGACATGAATCTGAACTGCCCACCGCCCATCTAATGGAACCCCGGAATCCTGTTCGCCGTCCTTACTGCACGATGGTCCACATCGAACAAAAAAGTCTAGTCACCAAACGCTCATTCACATACTCCTATCTCTTCGCCGCCCCCATCGACCCAAGCAAACCCACCCTCTTCTTTGCTCACGGTTTCCCTTCAACCTCGCATATCTGGCGCCGCCAAGTCGACTTCTTTGGCAGCAAAGGCTACGGCCTCATCGTCCCCGACATGCTCGGCTACGGCGGCACAAGCAAACCCACTGACCCACCCGCGTACATCGGGAGCGGACTTGCTTCAGACATCGTCGACATACTCGACAAGGAGGGCGTCGACAGCGTCATCGCATCTCGCACGATTGGGTGCCTCTCAATCATTGTCAAAGTTAAGAATACTGACTTTGAAACCAGGGGCACCCGCCTCGCCTCACGCCTCATCAACCACCATCCTCCCGCGTCTCCGCGTCCGCCTTCCTCGGCCGTCGGCTACCAGCCTCCCTTCCCCGCAGGCGCCGACTGGATCTCCCTCTCCCCCACTCTGGCACAGCTCGCCGGATACGACATCACCGCGTACATGCGCTGGTTTGTCACCGACGAGGCAGCGAAGCTCATAGACGGCGAGGAGGGAGGGGAGGACCGTGTAAGGCTGGGTATCGTCTGCCTGAAATGCGATGCTGATTCAAAGGAGCAGATCGACTCGTTCATCAGCCTAATGTACCCTCCGACTCCCTCATGTGGCGAAACACAAACATGTGCGTCAAAGATGGCGCGCGCGAATGGATTCTGCAGAACAAGAGGACTACTCTGGCTTCATGGATGACTCCGGAGGTGACTAGCATCCCCCTAGTACATCGACAAGGCTGACCCCCAGAAGGAACTGTCCTACCACCGCAAATACCTCAAAGAAGGCGGCCTCGCCGCCCCGCTGTGCTGGTACAAAGTCCTCCCAACCGAAGAGAGCGTAGCAGACGACGCAAGTAAGTCCCGCTTCTACTCGCCCGCTCTCCCGAATGAATCATATGTCCCCAGAAGTCATCTCATCCAAACCAACCCTCCGATCCTCTTCATCGGCTTCACACGAGATGATGTCTTGCCGCCCCGAATATGCCGCCACCGCCCTCAGCGATCCGACTAAGGTCGATCCGGGCAAGGTTACGACGAGGGAGGTGGAAGCAGATCATTGGGGGATTGAGTCGCATAGCGAGGAGATCAATGGCATTATTCTGGAGTGGCTTGGCCAGCTTTGAAAGTAGGATGTACTTGTCGAGTGTATCATTAGCCAGAGCAAGACGGACCTCGATCTTACCTAACGACGTGACGGTGGAGTATTCCCTGCAACATGGACTCCATCGATACAATCTGAGCTGGGTTTCTGTACGTGCGCTATGTAAAATACATTGGTTTGCTATAAATGTGAATGAAAGCAAGGAGCAATAAAAACATCTATAGGATCAAATTAGTGGTTTGTAGGTAAGCTGCTAGAGTCTCCCGGAATCGGAAGCGTCTCCTTCCACCGCTCCGCCACAGGTGTCCCTGGAACACCTCATGCAGAACCTCGCGCACGTCCTCGACGTACACGAACTGGATCCCCTCCTTCACGCTCGCGGGCACGTTCTCCTCAATGTCCGCGCGGTTCGCGCCGGGCGCCAGGATCTTCGTGATGCCTGCCCGGTGAGCGGCGAGGATTTTCTCCTTCAAGCCGCCTACCGGCAGCACCTGACCGACGAGCGAGATCTCCCCAGTCATCGCTGCGTAAATGAAAACAATTGAGAGACTGCCCACTTCCAAGCAAGATACCACTTACCGATATCAGGACTGATTTTTGTCTTTGTAAAAAGAGAGACGAACGCCGAAAGGAGCGCAGTCCCCGCACTGGGACCCTCCTTCCCGATACTGCCCTCAGGCATGTGCACGTGTATGTCCTGCGAGTCAAGGAACGAATCCCCAGGCGCAGCTGTAATTCCCAGCTCATGCGCATGGCCCTTCACCCAACTCAAGCTAATGTGCGCGCTCTCGCGGATAACTTCACCCAGTTTTCCCGTGAGCTGCAGCCCGCCTTTGCCAGGCATAGCCTGCATCACCGTCTGTCAGCATACGAGCGAAAATTTTGTAGAAATGCGACGCACAATAGCCTCAACAGGCATGACCGCGCCCGAGCCATTCCCTAGGTATCCCAAGCCGGTGCTAACACCCGGCGGCGGTGCGTGCACATACATCCGATCCTTCTGGTACACCGGCGGGCCGACGTAATCCTTCAAATTTTCAGGCGTGATTCGCACATGGACCGAGTCGGGAATCGGCAGTGGCTTGCGCTCCTGCGTCGTGACTGGCTTGTGATCATGATCGGCTGCGCCCTCCTTGGCCTCGGACTCGGGCCCAGGAATCGCAGAAGTTTCCGAGCCGGGCTCGTTGCTCGGCGGTTCCTGGGACTCAACGACCTTAGTTGCCTGGGCCTCCGACATGGGCTCTGGCTCGGGGAACACGTCCTCGCCCAGGTCCTGCACGAGTTTTAACGCCGCCTTGCGATAGATCTGCGAACAGCCAAGTCAACGAGCAATACAGACGACTTTGGCATAGTCCTTACTTTCTCAATATGCTTCTTCAAATTACGAACCCCGCTCTCGCGGCAGTAGTACTTGATAAGCACGTCCACCGCCCGCGCATCGAGCAGCACATCCGCGTCCTTCAACCCAGAGGACTCCCTCGCCTGCGGACCCAGATACCGACTGGCGATCTCCGCCTTTTCTTCCGAAACGTACCCGCTCACTTCGAGCACCTCCATGCGGTCGAGCAGCGGCGCCGGGATAGTGTCGAGATTGTTCGCCGTGCAAACAAACAGCACGCGGGAGAGGTCAACAGGGACATCCATACTGTCGATAGATCATCAGGAGAGGCGAGGCTAAGAAGGCAAAGTACGCACTAGTGGTCGAGGAACGCGTTGTTCTGCTCCGGATCGAGCATTTCGAGCAAAGCGCTAGCAGGGTCTCCATTGATGCCGCGCCCGATCTTGTCCACTTCGTCGATCAGCACAAGCGGGTTCTCCGTTCCTACGCGCTTCAGTGCCTGTATGATCTTGCCCGGCAACGCTCTAGACATAATCTGTCAGTTAATCGGTCCTCCACAGAGTACAATCTGGATACGCACCCAACATAAGTCCGCCGATGTCCCTTGATCTCCGCCACATCCGTGAGTCCACCCACCGAGAAGCGGAAGAACTGCCGATTGAGCGCGCGCGCGATCGATTTGCCAATCGAAGTCTTGCCCACCCGGGCGGGCCAACAAGACACACGATCTTGCCTTGCACCGTCCCACGGAGCTTGCCTACAGCAAGGAACTCGAGAATGCGGTCTTTAACGTCCTTCAGTCCGTAGTGGTCTTCGTCTAGCACGGTCTGCGCGTGGCCAATCGAGAAGTTCTCGGGTGAGTGCTGGCCCCAAGGGATCTGCGAAGGCGCAGTTAGCTACAGATCAGAGGTCGAGGTCAACAGGACATGGTGCGCGCACCTGCGTAAGCCACTCAAGGTAGTTGCGCGTGACATTCGCTTCTGAGGCAGCAGGCTCAAGCCCAGCCAGCTTGCTCAACTCCTCGTCAAAGACCTTCCTCACGGCCTCAGGCATGCGCAGTGCAGCCGCGCGCTCGCGGAACTTCTCCAGTAAGCGATCTTTACCGTCAGACTCCATCCCGAGCTCCTTCTTGATCCCCTTGAGCTGCTCCATGAGGTAGTACTCGCGCTGCCGTTTCGCAATCTTGCTGTCAACATCGCGTGCAAGTTTACTCTGCAGCTGGGCGTTGATGAGCTCTTTCTTGAGGACGAGCAGCGCTTTGCGAAGCCGATCCGTTACTTCGAGGCTCTCAAGCACGTCCTGCAGCTCGCCAACCTCGCCCGTCGAAACCGCCGCCGCAAAATCAGCGAGCTTGTCCGGCTCGTCAAAAATGCTCGAAGTGAGTTGATTCATGGTGAAGTTTGTGATTTGGTCGCGGAACATGGGGTTGAGCTGCGCAATTTCCTTGAAGACGAAGATGATCTCTGACATGAACGCGCGGACGTATTGATCGTCCTTGTTGAAGGGTAGCGTTGCCAGATTCTCGACAGCGACAATAGAAACCGGGTGCTCGTGCAAGAAAGCCGTGTGGACGGGGCCATCTGGGACAGATTCAATACCGAGTAGAGAGAGAAAAACGGGAGAATTACCCGGTGGAGGAGGCGTCTCCTCCACGACTGGCGTGGGCTCGGGAGAGGGCGGCGGAGTAACTGTCTGCGGCTGTTCCGGGGACACAGTCTCAACTTTGACACACCGGCCTTGAGAAGCTCTGTAATCTTGATGCGACGATGGGGATATAGAACCGCGGTCAGACCCTCATCTGTCGGCTCCTCGTCTCGTCCGCTGGCCGTGAAGACGCTGGTAATCTGTGCAAAGACCCCGACTGGATGGACTGAGTTGATGTCGGTTATGACGTCGCTGTCTGTATTTTCGTCCTTGAGCAGGAATGCCCCGAGGTAAGGTTGGCCCCGTTTCATCATATCCTTGATTGCGGCGACGACTGAGGGATTCCGTATGACCACTGCCTTGTAGAAACCAGGGAAAAGAGGACGACGGGCTATTGGGAGAGCTAAGACATGCGGATAGACCTCGGGCACCGATTGTTTGGCGATAGTTCTTTGATTCGAGTTCGGTGGGGGTGGTCTTTGGACGGTGGGTCGGAACCATCGCTATCAGAGGATGAAGGTGGCGCCGACTCGGAGGATGACGATGATCCTAAGCAGAATCCGCAGGAGAGTCGTCTTCTGGAGGCTCTAATCGTACCTCCTCCGGGTTTGCTGGAACATCGGACTGGTCGTCTGCGTTACCCTTGGGGTTGATCCATCGTGGGTGGCGCAGCAAACGCGTCGGAGTCGCGAATACGGGAGCGGAACAGAGATAAATGGCGAGCGTCGACTGTAGCGCGGCGGACGCTAGGTACATGCCGCCAAGGGATGAAAGCGAGGCTCGTGCGCTGCTTATCACTCCCTTCCTTATGCCCAGCCCCAGCCGATTCATCCCGAAGAACACGCGATTTCAACCGCGGTCTGAACTCGTTGAGGTGCGCTTTGCGCTTTGCGCTGGTGATGGGCGGGAGGAGGGAAGGGCACAAAATTTGTGATCAAGCGCAGGCGGGTGACGTACTCCAAGGCTGCTTACAAACAGGATCATCCTGGATCATCCCCTTCCGATGATGACCGCGCATCCAAATATTCAATCTTACGAGTATTCGATTTTGCAGAAGACGATTACAAACCAGTACTACTTCTCCGCTTGGTCAAGATTAAACTGGTTCAAGAATCCAATAGCGTCAACCCGAAAGTTTTCTGTCGTAATGTTTGATAACATTCGGGTCGCTGAAAGTCAGCAGGGAGGTGGGTCCCGTCGAAGAAGGAACATTCCACTTAGGCCAGAAAATCGTGGAAGCACCGTTTGAGGCCCCGGCGTGACGGTTGGGATCGAGTGTGTTGACGAAGTTGACTGTTGAGAAGATCAATTAGCATACGCATATAAAACCCAACTACACCACTCAGAGCATCCAGGGCGGTGAAGTCACTGCCCGGATCTGTGGGGAAAATATCGCTTCATCGCTACCGTGAAAAGAACCGAATTCTGAGGCGTTCTTGAAGCGCCTGTTCACTAGGTGCAGATTCACGTCTATGACCACACAGCAAGAAGACATGGTAGCATGCTCACACCAACTCCACGTGTTTTGTCTGGTCGACGCATGTTCAAGAAACGATCTTCGGGGGCCAACAAATATGAGGTCTCCCTGAAACGCCGCGAGTCGTTTGTATTGTGGCCTTCAGAAGGTTAAACGTGTTGCAATCGCTGGCCACCAACGTACGATAACTGGTCGGCAGTTCCTGTGTCAAACGGAGAGCCCTATGGCATTGTTCAAGTCTTCGTGAACGAAGCAACAACAGATTGAACCAACTTGAGCAGGATTGTCGGGGTACAAATGTCCGACTTGGGACAGTTGATCTGCTGTCGCGGCGGGTAGGTAACTTCGGGAATGAGGTCAAGCAAGGTGGCAGAGTGGTTCAAACCAACTTGGAGTGCACATAATTTAGAAATTCGGCGTCAGTCCTACACAGATGGTGAATTATGTATACTAGAAAAATAAAGTCAACATACGTGATGTTCAGAAAGCGATGCGGTGAAGATGCTGCAAGACCGTTAACTTGTGAGAATGGTCCATCACGAATCACAGACGTTCCCTCATCATCCGAATCTCCGCTCAGAAAAGGTATCTTGAATATTCATACAAGATCTGCTTCAGTACCAAACACTCTAGTCAAAATCACTCACCTTGCTAAACAACCCCTTCTCAACTGAAACCAATGGGTCATTCACAACAACATCGCCATCAACCCTCGGCCTCCATTCGATGTTCAAACTCTGGAACGAAAACAAATTGGCTGTATTGTTGATGGTGGCCATAAGGGAATCAAACGGCACTTGGCGGAGACATTCGAGGGTGTTACGTGCCTCGGAGCAACCGTTCGCAGCGACCAGTCCATCGTAATCTGCTTGCCCGGCTTCGACAGAAGGTGTGGTCGCCGGTGAGCCCGATTCCTGACAAATGAAAATTCGATCCAACAGCACACGTCGTAACGAGATGCACTCGCCATGAAAGCGCCGTGGAACAGTGTAATTCGACGCCTCCTTGTTTTCAAGAAGTAGCAGCCCTGTGGATATGCCCCTGCGCTGACGCCACCTCTTCGAATTGCGGTCAGAAAGCCTAGCGGTCGTAATATGAAAGTGCTGAATTACACCACCACGCGACCAGGATCGCCCCCAAACGCAGCGATGTGCTGCTGCACCCACTCCAGGGAAAATATCTCTACGCAATATTTTTACGGTAGCACACATGGAAGCGCAAAGGCACTTACGGTCGCGTAAACCTAGGTTTCGTAACCCCTGCAGCAGCCACCTCTTTACTGGCCAAGAAGCCAAAGCCTGTTAAAGACCTCGGTTATAGGTCTGGTACTGGGTATTCCACATCGTGCTGCTCACCATTGAGCCGGTAGTTTATCGCAACGACAAGAACCGGTTGGCCCGTTGAGATTGATCTTTCGACTACCGGCGTGAAATTCATTCCGCCCGAGTTCCGATCTCGAATCCACCTGGCGAAATGCAGCTCTTTCCACTGAAACACGGTGAAGTGAAGTACCTCCATAGATCCACTGTTCATTACAAGTAGGTTTTGAGCATGGAGCGGTTTATTTCTGATCAGCATTCTTACGACGAAGACCGGAAGCTTCGATCTCGCATTGGCGGTGGCAGGCCTGTACACATCTAGCGTCAAACCTGGGAGAAAAAATCAGAACAACATGGGAGATCCGAATTCAGGATATTATTCCCATCCGTACAATCTTCCGATATTGCGATAGGCTCGGCCCCTCCCGCATTACCTATGATAGGCAGCGGCACAGGCAGAGCACTGAACGCCTGCTGTGGACACGCGGGGCCAAATTTCGTCGCATTCTGCACACCGCGCAGGTTGCCAGGCGCACGAGGAACTTCGAACCGTCCCCTGCAAATTGATTCGCTCATCCAGCGCGTCGAGCAGAAAAAGTGACCATCACTCACGCCTGTGCGAAGGGGACACCAAGGAACTCGGTCAAATTACCAGTGTTAAAACCTTGGAAGGTGCCATATGACAGGGAGACGAGGGGCGGCGCAGCAACCACCACGCAGACAAAAACGGATGTAAACACACCACTGAGGAATGGGAACATTACAGGAGCTCGGGCAACTCCAACGCCAGAACTTGAGGGCCCTTCTTATAATCATGTTCTCGGACACAAGAAGCCGCGTTCTGCGGCTGGCGCTGGTTCGGGTGTCGATGACAGGCTCCTCCGGCTGGAGCATCATCTGTCAGCAGGCGTCCCGTGAGAATTGAGAATGGGAAAGATTTCAAAGAAGAAGAGCGTTGGATGCGGTTTTGCAGCCTGTTCCAGTTATGGCTACCGTGACGGACACCCCAGGCACCTCCTCGGGTATTATGTACGAATTCCTTAGAGTAATTGATTGGCTCCGAATAACCCTAGCCAAGATATCGGCCTCCAAAGGAGGCGTCACGGCATTGCTGTCAATCAGAATCTTCGATTGATCGGTAATAACAACAAATTGATCGCTGCCCTTCGTCCCGCCTTCCGTCGTCCCCGCTCGCTCCACCCGCCGCCACGGCCTCGCTGCACAACGACGTCGAAATGGGCTCATGCGGCAGGCAAGGACGGCGCTGACGAGGACATGGACGACACGCTCGCGCCCGAGGCGCCCGCCGAGCCGCGGTTTGCGTTCCAGCCCGAGCACGAGCACGAGGGCGGTGATGGTGCGTACCCTCGCGCGCACAGGGGGCGCGCCTCGCCGTGGAGGCTGTCCTCGGGGAGCTGGGAGGGCTCACGCACGCCGCGTGGCTCCCCATCATCTTGCAGCAGCACCGCATGGGCATGGACGTGGCGGCGCTGAAGCAGCAGATGTACCACGCTGATAAGCAGTGTACACGAACACTGGTGAAATACGTCTTATTTTGCGATTTCACGAAGTGTTAACTGCCGGGACAAGTGAGGCAGAACAAGGGTACATGTCCGCCCGGGAC
>QVIE01003388.1:0-10870 GCA_013387415.1 Panellus pusillus | reverse complement strand
TTTCCGAGTCGTCATCATCCGGTCTTGGACGCTAGGAAAGTGAAGCGGAAAAACATGGAAGAATAGAGCTGTTTGGTGGGTAGGAGAGTGTACCTTGAGACTGGGTTCCGGGACGAGTGGGATGGCATTCCATCGCGCAATGGTTTCGCGAGACATGAAAGCACCTGTGTTCACTGTTTACATGATGATTCCGCAAACTAACCCGCGAACACGTGACTCAGCCCCGCAACGCGATGAGCTCAGACGGCTACTTCGACGACGACGACACCCTCGATGACGCCGCTATCCGACAGCTCGATGCTATAGAAGCCGCGCAATTCAAGGCCGCCAATAGCTGGGACGCTTCTTTCGACGTCAACGATGCCTTTGACGATCTCGACCAGGGCGAATTAGAGAGGATTGACACATTCATCCAGGATAGCTACCGGGGCAAGGCTCAGCCTGTAGCGGCCCAAGCAGGACTTCGTCTCGTGGCACCGTGCAGACCACCCTCTTCGGCGAGGTCTTGCCACCATCTCCTCCGAAGGCCTCCAGAGCACCGATGCAGCGAACCAAGTCGACGCCACGCAACCCTTTCGGCCAGCAGGCACCCAAAACCAAGAACTGGGACCATACCGAATTTGCAAAGTCTGGCATCAAAGGCAAATCCAAAGGCAAAGAAAAGGCAACAGACAATCACGACGAAGAGGGAGAGGAGCAAGTCGAATTCGAACAGTTCCCTCCGCCTTTCATGCCCGGTTGGTCCTCTGCGTGAGATTATTGACTCCGTTAACTCACTTGATTTAGTTGGGTACGTTGAACAATCCCATGCCTGCTTCCTGTAGATCTCTGCAACCTCATTGATTATTTAGACCGGTAAATTTGGTCGGTCTTATCTGCACTAAAGCTAACACATGAACAGCCACCACCTATGAAACTGAAGCCTGACCTGCTAGAGGCGAAACATTGGATCTATCCCTTGAATCACCCAAAGCGCGATTATCAGTACAATATTGTCAAGCATAGTCTGTTTGAAAACACGATAGTGGCTTTACCCACGGGTCTCGGTAAAACCTTCGTCGCTGGAGTCGTAATGCTGAATTGTGGGTGGCATATCCTCCCTCCCTCAATGTCGCATCGTGACCGAATATTAACTCAGATTATCGGTGGTTTCCGGAAGGAAAGGTCGTATTCGTCGCCCCCACGAAACCACTCGTGGCCCAACAGGTTGAAGCATCTCACAAGACCTGTGGTATTCCGGCAGCGATGCCGTCGAATTGACCGGGCAAAATGCCCCAGCGCTACGGGCACGAGCGGTGCGTTAAACCATATCCCAACAGTCATGTTCATAATACTCCGGCAGTGGCAAGAGAAAAGAGTGTTTTATATGACGCCTCAGACTCTCATAAATGATCTCGTGAAAGAAACTGTCGATGCTCGAGATATCATCCTTCTAGTGATTGGTAACCAACATCCCCCTTCACAAGATTCGTGAAGCTCATGTTTGACTCAGACGAAGCCCATCGGGCTACTGGAGGCTATGCATACAATCAAGTCGTCCGTTTTATGATGGCCAAGAACCCACACTTCCGAATCTTGGCTCTGACTGCAACTCCCGGAAACGATCCTGAAGCTGTACAAACCCTCGTCGACGGGTTACATATCAGTAGGATAGAGATTCGGGACGAGAATAGTCTCGATCTGAAGGCTTATATACACCATAAGGCGAGTTGCTACCAAATCTCAAGAACAACATTTATTCACAGTGCGGCACAGAAAGTCGAAGAGCACATCGTTCGGATGAGTGAAGAAGTCAATCGAATCAAGGATCTTTTAGTAACTCTGATGGACGTAAGTTTGTGTCGAAGCTTCGTGCCACATCCAGCTCGAACTTGTGAATAGTCAGTCCTCAAACCCCTTGGGGCCCAGAGCATCTTGTTCGGCAATCCAGTGAAGATGCATCCCTATGGCCCGCAGGCTAAGATATCGCAGCTGGCTCCACATCAGAGATGGGCAATCCCGGCTCTGTCCAAGATTTCATGTTTGGCGCGTGCTATGGGTTATCTTGTAAGTTGATTGTGTTTTCGATCTTGGCACCCTTTGACCCTTGGCGCCGAAGCTGGAGTGTACGATTGGGATGTGCAATACGTACATGCAAGAGCTGGCGAGCGACAAGGAGAACGATACTGAAGGAGCCAAAAAGAAGGCGAACAAACTCCGCGAGGATCCATTGTTCAAAGCCGTCCTCAAGGAACTTGAGATACAAAGACTTCGCGGATTCTCCGTACACCCGAAGATGGATCTTTTGAAGGCCTTGGCAGTGCAACATTTCGCTGAAAAGACTGACGACAACGGTCAGGAGACCGAGGCAACCAGGATCATGGTTTTCGCCTCATTCAGAGAGACGGTCGAAGAGATTGTGAATTACCTCAATCTCGATAAACCACTGATCCGCGCCAGTCCGTTCATTGGACAAGGGACAGACAAGCAAGGGAAGAAGGGTATGTCTCAGAAAGAGCAACTCGAGGTCAGTTTTTGTTATAGACAAAACGTCTCGCTTTCGCTTTCAACTTTTTCTTCTGCTCTGGTAGATCATCAAAAAATTCAAAGCGGGAGAATATAATGTACTGGTAGCCACCTCCATTGGCGAAGAAGGGTTGGACATCGGTGAGGTGGACGCGATTATCTGCTACGATGCTCAGAAGACGCCGATCCGGATGGTATTTCGGTGCTGCTTCTTTATGTCCATAATCGATACTAAGGTGTACTGCAGCTCCAACGGTTTGGGCGTACCGGACGGAAGCGAGAGGGGAAGGTTCACGTACTGCTCGCTGAAGTCCGAGAGGAGCAGAACATGCAACATGCGAAAGCCACCTACAAGGAGGTCCAGAAATCCATCGTCCGGGGGGACCAGCTCGAGTTTTACAGCGACGTTGGACGCCTGCTGCCGGACCGCCTGAAACCAGAATGCTTAGAAAAGGTTATGGAAATACAAGAATACGTTCGTGAAGACGGCAGGAAGGAACGCGCGAGTGCCAAGGAGCGGCCAGCTAAGGGGACCAAACGCAAGCGCAACGACGACGTGTTACGCAATATACCTACGGGGGCAAGCACAGGCTTTGTTAGTGTCTCGGAGCTGTTAGTCAAGGGCGCGAGAAACAAGCGGGCCAAATTGCCGGCGAAGGATTTTGACTTGGCGGGGGTGGACGATGACGACGACAAGGAAATCGAATCTGGTGTTCAGGCTCTTCTACGGCGATCGCAGTCGTCTGCCGCTCCGTCCACGTCGAAGAAGTCCAAGTCGAACCTGCGCAGGTCGGTCACTGAAGGCGATGGAAAGAGGAAGACAAAGAAAGTGGTAGTGCCAACTCCGAGCCAATTCGCCTTGAAAGGCATCGACGATGAGGATGACATGGAGATTGAACGTGGGCCCGGGGCTATTTTCTCACCCGCTGCTTCTCCGGAGCGCCCGGAAATTCGTTCGAAAGGTCGCGGCAATGTTATCGAGATTGATTCCGACCCGGACTTTCCAGGTACTTAGATATTCTTTACTAGGTTATATGGTTCATTTGAATATGTTCTGTAGCTTCTTCTCCTGCCGCGCCTCCTGGTCCCAGCGATATGGCGTGGCTAATCAACGACGACGACGAACCTGATATCGAGATTCTCAATTCTTCTCCTGTTGTTGACCAACGCAGCAGGAAAAGCCACTCCCCTGCCCGTTCGGACAGTTCAGGGTGTTTGGTAGTAGATATGGCGCCTTCTACAAAGTCTACCGGAAAGCGGCGAGCCATTACGCCCTTGCACGCTGGACCAGACGATTCCGTCATATTGGTGGATGCAGACCCGCCCTCCTTGAAGTCTGCCGGAAAGCGGCGAGCCATTACGCCGTTTGACGCTGGTCCAGATGATTCCGTTGTCTCAATGGATGCAGACCCGGATGTATCAGTGCAAATCGCCGAGCCCCCTTCAGTATCGAAACGTCTCAGACCTGATATGCCGCCACCCGCGATGCCGCCCCCGTCGCATTTGTTGCCAACTCCGCCACCCACTTTTCCGGTGCGAGCCCCGGCCAAAAGGGCGCGATCATTCAGAATCCATTCAGAGCCCGAGTCCCCCGCTACGGAAAGGTCATCGCCGCCGCCGCAGCGACGCCGTCTGCATCGACGCGAATCTCCGGAAGTACGGAGACAGCCCCGCTCAAAGGGGCATCTCCATCAGAAAGGAGTCTACGATACGGAAGCCGTGCATTCTGGCGATGAGGTGAGCGAGGGCTCTTCTGGGAGCGAAGCAGAAAGCGACTCGTCGGACCACCGGTTTCTTGAGGGCTTGCCGGAGACACAGGTATCTCCGAGCTACGACCAAAGCCTTGTGTACAGAACGAGCCTTTCGACTCAGGCGCCAGGGAGCGGACCGGCTTTTGCGAACCGCCCCGCAAGAAGAGGGATGTTTGGAGGTGGACTTAACGGAAGTACGCGGCGCAGAGTACAGATTTCGAGTTCACCTCCGCGCGACGAGAAGGGGGAGCCAGACGAGTATGCTTTTGGGAGCTTTGTGGTGCACGACTCGGACGAGATCTTGTGACAGGCATAGAAAGTAACTCGTAAGTAGGTAACAGGGCGATTGCCAGTGGATGCTCAACTTTGTTTCCTAATGCGATCTTTGGTTTCCCGGCGATCTTACGCCAGTGTTTCCTCGGCGCTCCCAAGTGGAGGAGAGCGCGTTCAGACTCTACCATCCCAGCTTGATAATCTTATTCTGGCTGCACTGTCTTCACGACGACCGACGCGCGCCACGCTCCGAGATCTCATCCACCAATACGTGCAACGATCTGGGTCTGTTCTCTCGTGTCCACTACCCTATGAGTCTCGGCCAACGGAAGATCGTCGTCCTGCTTCAATGACGGCAAGTCCGTGGTCATGGTTGTCCATTGTGTCAAGACCTGTCGGGCCGGGAAAGGCAAAAATGACGGTCTCTTCTGGGTTCGCACTTGCTGGAGGAAACCCCAAGGAAGGCGCTTTATTTCTGACCTGTGCTCATACTCTGGAAGAGGCAAGGGCTGCTCTCGTGGGCGTCGTGACGGCTAATGGTAGTCTCAGATCCGCCGTTCTCCCTTACTACGGGATGATGGGCTTCCGATTTCATCTGGCTCGTTCATCGTTTCCGGGGCCAGCCCGTCATCCATGTCTGCTATGCCTGTCTCCAGTATCATCTCCTCCATCCCTCAGTCCGATATCCTTGTAATGCGAACGGAGCCGTGTGCTCTCCCGACCTTACCCGTGTCGCCGTATCCCGCGCAGCGCGACACCGCCATACGAGCGCATTTCGTCACGCACGAGCCGCCCCGAGAGCCCGGGTGGATACCGTGGGTGTCCGGCAGCTGGGCTAAATGGGTGCGCGGCAGCATCATGGGCTACCGAGACTTTGCAGGACGAGAAGCCCATGTCCGTCTCACTGTATCGTCACTCTCCAATGGCCCAAAGTCTGACGTCGTGTACTGCAGCCTGGGACTTATGATTCTCTCTCGCATCTGCTTTTTGCGCCCCTACCGACATCGGGATCGAGCGGAGGGCCTATTGTGGATGAGGAGAGCGGCGCAGTCGTTGGTGTTGTTGTCGGGACAAGGATGGACAATCGAGTGCAGGGTCTGCAGGGATGGGGCGTGCCTTCGGAGACGATATTCGAGATGTTTAGACTGCCGGGCTTCGGATCAAAGTAGAACCGATGTACCGGTAGCCAATCGCATATTTGCGACGCGCAAAAACCGCGCCCGAAAGCGAGCGAGCAAGAGTTCAGCAATAAATTCGGGGGTTGGAGGGGAAAATGGCAAGTGTGGGGGAGCTGAGGCGGCCTGAGGCCAGCTGGTGAGGAGTACTGGACGTTTGGTTTCCAAGCGACCCAGACCAGCTCTTCGGATAAGCTCAGTTTCGCCGCGTTTCGCGCCATCTTGATTAGGCAATCCTATAAAAGGCCACGAGAGTCATTTCCGCTGTTCTGTTCTTGCCCTTTCCTACCCCCCACACTCTATCCCTCCAACCCCTCCACCACCTCTCTTCCAACAAGGCTCGAATCTTGGTATCTCTGGCACCTGTGGCCCTTTCAAGACTGCATACTTGCAACACAGACCCGAAGTAGTCACCGATACTTCCCTCCCGAGGCTTTTTGGCGAGTACCGTTCAACAACTCTTTCGCTTCCTCCTCCCAGGCGACCCAGCCCATCCTGTCGCTTTTCCTTGCAATGTTCTCTCGGATCTACCAATGTTGCCCATGGTCGCTTCGCTTCTATATCTTTCGATGTCCTCCCGGATTCTCTGCTGTCGCCACCATTCCCTGCATCGACGACCGCCGTTGTTGACGGATCATCGTTCTACCCCCATGCGGACTATCACATGCTTCTGCTTGCCGTCGTCGGCAGTCGCATTCTGCAGACGTGTCGCCGTCTGAGTGACAGCATCCCCCTCGCTGTTGCAGCCGGACCATCATCTCACGACGACGTCGCAAGGGGCCAGTTCCCGAGCCATCTTTTGACTCGGGAACCCTGTGTGATATACGACTTTGACTCGGGGAACCATTCCATTCGGAATTCCACTAATCATCTTTCTCGCCTATTCTAGCTCTTCATACCACCATTTTCATCCTCCGGAATGTCCCCTTGGGAATGCGTTGCGTCCGCCGTGCCCGTATGCTGTGTGCCTGTATATAATTGGTTGTAGCCGTGGCATGTAGTAGCATCTAGTTTTGCAAGATGCAATATGAATTTTCAGCATTGAGTGGCCTTCAAATCTGTCTCAAGGAAAGCCTATACACGAGGCCAGAACAAGCTGGGAGCAATGGAAAGCCAGTTGAACTCAAGTTTGAAACGTGGACCCGCCGAGCACGTGACTCAGAGCGCGTCATAGAGCATTGCGCTCGCTTCCATCCAGAGATGTCGCATCATCCACCAAATCTTCCAATTCTTTTCTCATTCCCGAACGCAGACGCAATCGTCGAATCTCTCGCTGCGTTCATTTTGAAAGCACAGAAGGAATGCATAGATAAGAAGGGCAGATTTACCGTGGCCGTGTCTGGTGGTTCTCTGCCCAATATGCTTCGAGGTCTTATCGACAATCCCGCCGTTAAATGGGACAAGTGGTACTTCTTGATCGATAGCACATTTCGTTTCTCATTGTCTGTACAGGCAAGTCTTCTACGCAGACGAACGCGTCGTCCCGCTCGATGACCCAGACTCTAATCATCTCGCTTGCACCAATCTCCTCTGGTCCAAAGTTCCCATCCCGACGGAGAACATCCGCATCCTCGACGTTTCCCTGCTCGACGATCTCGATGAGCTCTCTGATGAGTACGAGAAGCAGCTTATCCGCGAGTTCGCGCAGAAGGACGCCGCGCGCTTTCCCGTCTTCGACCTGATCCTCCTCGGTATGGGTCCGGACGGGCACACGGCATCCCTCTTCCCGGGCCACGAGCTCCTCGCCGAGGAAGACCGCTGGATCGCGTACCTGGAGGACTCCCCAAAGCCGCCTCCGAAGCGGATAACCTTCACCTATCCCGTTATCAACCACGCCGCGCGGGTCGTGTTTGTGGCGTCAGGGAAAGAGAAGGTCGATATGCTCAGCCAGGTGCTCGACACCCCGGAAGTCGGGCTGCCTTCGTCGCGGGTCAGGCCTGCGTACCCGGGACACCTATATTGGTTCGTTGACGACGCTGCCTCGGCCAAAGTACAATATGCGCGCAGCGCATTCAAGTTATAGACTATTTTTTCGTACGTCGGAGAAGGAAGTAGAGTGAAAGATATGCTATGTACTTATTCGTGTAACTTGAATGTATTTGGCTGGCTCGCTTCTTAGCCGCACACTTCCATGTCCATCAAGTATATACTCCTCCTCTCCCGGCAAGGCAAGTTGCGTCTGGCCAAATGGTTCAACACAATGAACAGGGACGCCAAGGCGCGTACCGTCCGAGACCTCACCCAGCTGGTCCTCGCGCGTCGGCCGCGAATGTGCAACGTCGTGGAGTATGCTCGATCGACTTCCGTCCATGCTTTGTGAACCGCCGTGTGTAGGTATAAGGAAACGCGCGTCATATACCGTCGCTACGCGTCCCTGTTCTTCATCTTTGGCGTCGAAGGGGAGAATGAACTGATGGTGCGATTCACCACGTCGACATTCTCTACAAAAAGTATATCATCGTTAGGTCCTGGAAATCATCCACCATTACGTGCAAATGCTGGACAGGTGTTTCGGAAATGTCTGCTCCATTTTGTTGCCCTGGACGCCCAAATTTACTTTGCAAGTATAGGTAACTGAGCTGGATCTGTATACAACGACCTCGTTTCCTTCTCTTCTCGTCCGTTGACGTTGTGCATTAGCATCTTCAATTTTCAGAAAGCCTACGCTGTAAGGCGGTATAGTTGGAGCGCACATATCCTGATATTAACACGGTTACCAGGTTCTGGATGAAATCGTTATAGCAGGAGAGATGCAAGAATCCTCCAAGTCGACAACTCTAAGATCGTTAACTGGTCTATACGATTCGCCACTTTGCCCGGAAATGCTGATCAAACGTCCCGCAGAGACAGACGCCTGGGAGGAACACGAGAACATGGCGAGCGAACTGACCAAAGCCTTCTTCTGAACACATACGTAGTTCAGATTTCTAGATTATTCAACATGTTTTATTCTAGTATGTTTATACGGGGACACTCCACTCGCTGGCGATCGTCCCCCATTGCCGCCCGACAAGCTCCGTCCAGATGGGCCTCGAAACGGGGCCCATGCCGTCCTCTCCGGTGGGATATGTACGTCCTCGCCCAAGTACCCGATCCTGTTCACGGGGCTGATCACCACCGCCGTACCTGCGCCGAACATCTCGACGAGTCTCCCCTCCGCCGCTGCGGCCTTGACTTCCTTCATGGTCACCGACCGCTCGGAGACGATCAATTTGTCCGTGAGACCTTTGAGGCGGTATTTGCCTGAGGCGTGCTCGCGCGCTAATGTCAGAACAGAGTCCCGGGTGACGCCTGGAAGGATCATGCCGTCCAAGGGCGGCGTAACGAGTTCCGTGGCTGCAGAAAAGTGAGTGATTGGGTACTAGAATCATACAGCGACGTACATCCGTCCTCCGTCTTGAACACGACGAACATGTTCATGGTGCCAACCTGATATTGTTGTAGTCAAGAGCCGGTGGTGCGATACAAAGCCACAGACCTCGGTGAGATGATGTTCCGGACCGTGTAACCACAGGTTCTGCGAGTATCCCAAAGCCGCGGCGGACTTTTGCGGTACGACCCCCGGCGCGTAGTTCACTCCGAGCTTGTACGCGCCAGTTCCTACGAAAAAGATGGATATGAACAATCGATACGTCGCGCTACTGGCAACCGACCTCCAGGGGCTGCGCGTACAAATTCCGTTGTTCCGTACAGCGCGACGGGTTTGAAGCCAGAGGGGTAGTATGGGCCCACAGGGCTCAGGATGACGAACAGGAGCGCTGCGTTGGGCGGCGAGACGCCGATGGCTTTTTGAGTCCCGACTACGCGCGCGTAAGGCAAGAACAGCGAAGGCGTGAAATACACCTACTGAGCGTTGGGCGCACATAGAGACTGTGCCTGGCTGCTGCGGGATCCAGTGCTTGTCGATGCGGATGAGCTGCTTGATGAGGTCGAGCAGCGCGTCGCCGTTGAATGTCTAGCGGGGGCGGCGGAGCGCATCATCAATCCATTAATTCAATCATCATTGCGATGATCCGCCCGCTGTAAAACTCACCGGCAACGCAATCCGACGCGCGCTATTGTTCATGCGCTTCATGTTCATGTCGGGGCGAAATAAAGTGACCTTGCCCGCCTCGTCGCGGTACGCTTTCATGCCCTCGAAGAGCGTCTGCGCGTAGTGCAGCACCGTCGCGCTCGGTTCCATCTGGAACGGCCCATCTGCGGACGTCAAAATTCGTGCATGCGTGCAGAGCGAAATCAGACAGACAAGGTTTGATTTCGGGCGTGCCCCAGCCAGAAACGGCGTCCCACGGGATGGTTAGCATGGTCTGTCTATTCATCCAACAACATTTGTGAGGCGATGGCAGATTGGCGCGCCTTGGCGCGGTAGTGAACTTACAAACGTGTGACCGAATACAAGGGTATCGGGTGAGGGCGGAGTGGCAGGATTCGCGTTGCGTGTAATCTTCAGCCTATTGGCTGGATGTCGGGCAGCGAGGACATGAGCTCGCCCGTCATTGGGTCCGTAACCACATTATTCGTGGAAATGAGGCGACGCGGTGCTGCCCAGCGAGCGAGGGGAAGCCGCTGGCGGCGCAGAGAAAGTAGGAGTGTGCTGGCCATGAGCAAGAGACTACTGCTCTGACTCGGAACTCGCCAAGTTGTAACGATCACGGGCTGGCTATTCAATCGAGAATAAATTCTGGATAAATTATTCTATACAGCTGTAGATCTACTCCTTCGTCTTTGTAGTTTACCAGGCTTCTCGGGGGCGGAGGCCGGTCAACGGGCTGGGAGGTATTTCAGCACTGAGTTGTGGGCGGCCCCGCTCTGACGGATTCGGAACGCTTTTGTAGTTGTTCCATTGCTCCGGGATTTGGGGGACAGGTGGAGGTGACTGGGGTAGTCACCGTTGTGGTACAGGGAGGCAGACACGCTTGCGACACGTCGGGTGTGAGTGGCATTGATCGGTGGCTGCGATATGGATGTGGATTTTCGCGGTTCAGCTATGCAAAGATGAGCCGTGAAGACGAGAGAGAAGAGCACGACGCACAAACGCTGGAGGATCTTCTCTGCTCGGAACGGACGACCCTGGGCCCATTGATCGACGACGCTGAGTCGCGAAAGAGAGTCTGATGTCTGTCGAACGCGAGAGGGCGGGCAAAACAATCTGAACTTGGCTAAAGG
>QVIE01003387.1:0-13793 GCA_013387415.1 Panellus pusillus | reverse complement strand
CTCTTGTTCGTAAACACAGTTGTTCTTCGTTTCGATTCCATCATGGTACAATGCTTCGCCATTGGTTCTGATAATGCGACAGGTGAAATGCTCACTGCCACTGTATACAACACCTCTCAATGTATAGCGCACTGGACAATCTCCTACCGTTATTGTGTGAGCGACGGATCAATGCATGTCGCCACGTCACCGAAGACAGATAGAAGCATGACGGACTCGTATGAAAGCACGCTTTACGCACGAAGCGATGACCACAACTGCAAAGTTGATTCAGTTCAGAAGACATGAAAAAAATGACGGCGTGCCGCCGTCGGAGGCCCGCGCGGTCCCGTCGCGCCTCGGCGCGCTGCCCGCGCCGCTGACCGTCGACGGCAGTGCTGGAAAAGCTCAGCACAGCGCGGGAGCCTGCGATCTCCTTCTTCAGCTTCACGCGCACGCCCGAGGGCTCTTCGCTCACGGCGGGCGCGCGCGTGCTCGCGACGCTGTTTCCGCGCGGGGAGCGGCACATGGTGATCTGTGGCGGGGAGCTGGACGCAGCGGACGCGGCCGCGGCGGCAGAGGGTGCGACGACCGCGGTGCCGTTCGACTCGTTCTTGGACCAGTCGGATTCTGACGCGGACGATGAGTCGGGTATGGAGTCGGAGGAGGACGACGACGACGACGAAGGCGACGACGACGCGGGGACGCGGGAGCCCGCTGCTCTGCGCGCTGCAGGTCGACCTCCGCGGGCCGGCGCTCGACACGCACGGGCTCGTCCACCGCTTTTCGCGCGCGCTGGCGCGGGCGGGGTGAACCACATGTATGCGTCGACGCTCCGGAGCGCGAATCTGCTCGTGCCGACGGGGAGGGCGCGGAAGGGCGCCAGACTGTTGAGGGCGTGCTGACAGTGCGCACCCGCCTTTGTGCTCATTCTTCCGTGTTCCGTTGCATCCAGCCTGGCCCACTCATGCATGATCGATATCCCCACTGAACTGACTGACTGACTCAACTCAACTCAACTCACTTCGTACATATGCATTTCCCAACCCACCCTTGTTGTTGTACTCTTTCGTTGTTGCACCAATGCCCATGATACCTACCTACTACTATCTCTTCTATTGCGCGCGCGCATGTTGGATTTGCGCAGCGCAGGGCATGTAGAGTAGAACTAGCAAACAAGCGCCTTGTATGTATGTACACGTACACTAACACGCACTTACCTGCATGGCTGGACGGCACCCGTTGTGTTTTCGATGTTGATGGGATGTAAGTAGAGCGGTCGGGGAGTGCTATGTTCTCGGGGAAGATTACTTCTGCCGTCGGGTCTGGGCGCCTATATACAAGATACGTACCCGAGGACTGCCGGGTATTTGAGTCAGGGGCATACACTGTTCAGGGGCCATGACGGACACGCAGCGCATGAATATGGCTGGACACAAGCATCCAAGCCGCGTTCAGTGGTTTAGATATACATTCCGTCGTTACTGATATGGGTTTTGCCAGAAGCGAAGCCAGCCCTTCTGTGGGCGGAAACTGTCCAGAGTCCAGAGACGTAGTACGAGCAGCCGCAGAGCACGACAACTAGCCTGCATCCGTTGGACCTCAGAAATATCACTGAAAGAACACAGACTTGCTGATTCGAACTTCGGTAAGGAGTAGCTGTGGAAGTCATGGAGAGTAGCAAAGCGCTGCTATTGGGCAATTGTTGACAAGGCCAATGGGACGATTCTGTAACAACCAGGGAAGAGCAGCACACGCCGTGCCGCGGAGAACGGCCACGAGTGCGGTTGCGCATCTCCTCGAGTGGTCGTATATATCATCTTCTGCCTGCGTTCAAACTCCATTAAAGCCTCACAATAACGGTGTGGGATTGACCGACTATGTCGCTCTGATCCTGCCTGGAATTGGACGAGGAACGGGAGACTGCAGAGATGCGACCGACCGCACCTACGTTCCTTTTCGACGTTCCACAAAAAAAGGAGCAGCGGGTACTTCCGCGATCAATCGCGCCCCATTGGCCCAATTTGCTCTTCATTAGACGCGACGACGGCATGCTCGCTGCGTTTTGACGACGCCCCGACCTTCTAGCCTCTCACTGGCACGGAATGGACTTCCCGACAAGGTCATCGTCTCTCCAGAGACCATAGTGGACCTTGCAAAGCACACCTTGGTTCCAGTACGGTGCGACGCGCCAGTACCACGGGCGCGCGGCGACAAACGCGCCCCGCAATCGTAAGTCGACTCCTCTGTGACTTTAATTCCGGGCTCAAGGACGCGTAGGTGTGGCCAGGAACTCTGCTGCTGGAAAGCATTTTGTATGGTGGATGTTCAGCTCTTTGAGGGGCGTCCAGGACTCTGACAGAAATTTCCCCAGCATTCGATTAAAAAGCACAGTTCAAAACGGAAGGTTTGTGGATATCTCTAGCTCGCGCTGTGCTGAGTGTCGGTGAACAGACGGCAGGCGGCATGACTGTCTACAAGTGTCTCCTGAACAAATGTAGCGCAAGCAATCACAGCTCCTCGGCGGACTTGAAAACTCATGTCGAGGCCTCTCATATGAAAAGCATGTCCCTACCCTGCCCTTTTGCCAATTGCAGGCCACCTGTACAAGATTACGGCCGACCAGTGCCATACCACAAATTTCTCAAAGAGAGGGACCTCGTCAGCCATCTCGAACGCGAGCACTCTGCCTTAATGGGCTGTGAGATCGATTTACGAGATCGTAGCAGGCTTCTGCCCAGCTGGGACCCGCGGCCCCCTATTCGCCCGCTGCCCGCCCTCCAGACCTACCCTTAGACCTCATATCATCCGCCTCGATGCGACTCGAAGCAAGCCCGAAGGTTGTGGTCACTTCCCAAGCCTGGTTAGCGCGCGCTGAAGCCGAAGCTGCGACGGCGGGCACCAGCGGACCCACCCTCTCACCACCATCCACGCCTTTCCCCTCCTCGCAGCCGTTCCCCTCCTCGCAGACCCCGAAACCCTCCCAAGGTCGTAAGCACATGCTCCGCCCACTCGCCGCCATCCCAGAGTCCTCAGAATCCGATTCTGACGTGGACTACGACTTTGCCGACCTCCCCATTGTGGAGTACGACGAGGCAGGGTCCAGGATGCTGCCCCTCGGATCTTTTCCCCGCCTCACTTTGCGGTTCATCGTGTCTCTGGGCCAGGGCCTCCCGTCGACCTCGTCCGCGCGCAAAAGCTTCGCGAGATGCCTGTGCCTCCGCGGCCCTCGCCCCCGCCGAGCATCTTCTACCCTGCGCTCAGAGATCAGGTCTATGCGTCGTACGCATTAGGCGAGGACGCCGTGACGGACTCTCTCGCGCCATCATAGCGGAACGCTACCGCTCATGTTGACCCGCCACCCGCTTGCACAACCTTATCCCCTCGCACCCGCCTGTACATATTCACACGTCGTGCGCTCTTGCTTGTTGTTTCCCAAATCCTTTTTGCAATTACATCTGCTTAATTTATTAGTTGCTGCTTAATCTATCGTATTTTCTGGCAGAACTTGCTCGCTGGAGCAAGAGGTTTCGTCTCGAAGCGACTAGAATGACCATTCAAGCCAAAAGAAACGGAATGTGAACATTTTGTGGCATCCCCAATGAATGACAAAAAAGAAACCTTCCTTCCTGTGGGAACGGAGTTCGGAAAGTTGGGCTGCTTTGTTCAATATGCCAATTCCCTACAGGAGGCATTTATTGCGGGCGGAGGAGTCTTCTTTCTGTCCGATACTAGAGGGAGCCGGAAAGTGCTAGTGATCATGAACGAATCGAAACCAAAGGACCCCAGAAAAAAAAGTCCGTTACAATATGGTGGTATGTACAGATGCGGGGATATGGTAATGTACAAATGTTCAGTGATACAAAGCGGAGATACATTTGCAAGGGAGGTATTGAGAGCGTGAAGTGGCCGCGCGGGGAGGGTGGCGCAGGGTACAGGGGAGAGGGAGCATACGCGAACGCAGCAGCGTGCTACGGACATGCCCTCTGAGCTCAAAATGACTGGCGAGAGGCACAAAGGCCCAGATCCAGATTCACGAAAAAGAGACGGCAGCATGCGAAAAAAGAACACAGCAGGACGAGCGACGCCGAAGTAGAAATCGGGGGTCGGTAGTGGGGACTGCATAGTGCATGGAGCGGATTGACGACAACACCTGCTACGGCGCGTCGTCGTCGAAGCCAGGGCTCCCGAGGTCGTCATCGTCCAAGCTGTCGGACCAATCAAACTTGCGCGTGGAGATGCTCGGAAGTTTGCAGCTCGGGGTCATGGCGGGGGATACATCAGAATCAGATCCAGCGTCCAAGAATATGTCGCAAGAGGGCCGAGGGACGGCGTTCGCCCTGGACCGATATCTATCGTCGTCCTCCGAGGGAGGCTCGACATCCGTTTCGGATGCTTCAACGTGGTGCGACTGATCCGTCTCGCTATCATCAAGCCGCTCACGCGCGTCAGTGTAAAGGAACGCCGAGTCCGAGGTGACCGTGACGGGAGAGGCCGCCAGCAGCCGCGGGGCGCACGTCCACGATAACGAGCAATCTACGGACAGAGTCTGGTCTGCGTCTTCGAGCGAGGTCTCCCTGATGTCCGGTAGGGTCTTGCGGAAATTGAAACGCGGGCGAGTGATGCATAGAGGGCGGACATATGGCTGGGGCGCCGGGTAGACGTGGACGTCGTCCTCGTCGTCCTCGTCAATGAGCCAAACACGTCGGAAACGCGCTTCGGTCACCGAGGGAGCATCGCAGATGTCTTCATCGTCTTCGAAGACATCGTGCATTCGATCGACCATGCTATGGAGCGCCACGGGCAAGGACGGGGGGGATGGTGTGCGCGCCTCCTCAACTTCTGCTTCCGATTCCGACCAGGCCTGCTCCGACTCTGCAGCGTAGCCTTCATCGTCAACGCGTTCCTGATCTTCCTGCTCTTCTTGTGGGTCCGCTTGTTCCTGCCCATACGTCCACCTCGGGACAGCCAGAAAACTCCGATCTTGATCAGGCAGAAAGGGAACCCATGGCTTCTCCGAGGGAGGCGGAGTGATAACGATGTGCGGGACGCCGAAGCAGAGGCGCTCTGATCTGTAGATAGTGACCATCGGATCGCAGCCACACAAAAAATCGAGGAGGGAATCTGCCATGTACGTCAACTCGAAGGCGTACGCCATATCGAGCTTGTCGAGGATATCAGGATGGTCATAATAAGTGCGCAGGCTGGCTCCTGCGATGCACGCGACATAGGCCTGGAGGACATGAGGTGTGACTGCGAGCGCGTGTATGATGGACGTACCACAGCCTTATATGCGTGTTTCTGTGCGAAGAGGGCTTGGTGCGGGGCGTGCGTCGAGGTGAGTAGTCGCGCCTGCAGAATTGTCGGTCAGCGCTTGGCGCTTCGCAAGCGAAGATAAACTTACTGAGGAAGCAAAGCGAGCAGGTGCGAACACTGTGACCGGTGATTCGAATTTGCTGGCGTAAAGTTGGCGCGGCCGAGGAAGCGAAAAGGCGGGAGGAAGCCACTGTGGGTCCGGGCTGGAGTAATACTCCACCCAGTCGTCCCAAGGTTCCTCCTCGGAGGGCAAGACAAGCGGCGGAGTGGCGGCTAGGGGCTGGAATGATGACAACGTAAACAAAGAATGATAGCTGCTCTTGCGAAACGACATCTCACCTCGCTGGCTTCCGTCTGTGCGTGCGATGAGCACGCCGGAACGATGGCATGGGGCATGGGTAGCGACTCACATTCACTTCGGCGTTTCCATCACCCTGCTTTTGAGGGGTTTCTGAGCGTGCGTCATTTGTGTAAGACGTGTAAGACATTAATATTGGGTCGAGCCCCTGAGCCGCGGTCTCGATCGAGTGGCGCTCCTCGGCGCGTTCAGACGCGTCACGGGGGCGTGGAATAGCGATTTCACGCTGTGAAGCAAAGCGTGTCTAGCAGCCTACCGCACAATGATCGCGATGGGACTCACTGTCGCGGGGCTTGTGGCGGTCTTGGCACTAGACGTGAGGACGTCTTCCTCAGTGGTACTGTGAGTGGCAACAAAGATGGGGACGCTGGCATGATGCGGGCGCTGAATGGACGCTTGGGCGCTAAGGGCCTGTGTAGTGGACATAACGGTGACGATGCACGTCTGCGGGCGGCAGGTTGCTTGTCCTTTGAGCGATGTGGTGCGTTCCCGCGGCTGTTGACGCGTCGAGGACACCATTTCGAGCGCGTCCGGTTCCACATCGCGTCGAACAGGGGCCGCGTCGAGGTCAGATGTGGCAGGCAGTGTGCCTGCGATAAGAGCCCTGCCGATGGCGAGGACCTTGGATACTGCTATGGAGAACATGGCGGGAGAAGACAGTGGGTCGGGGACAACAATGGGGGTTGGCTCTTTAAAAGCCATTTGATCGCTTTGACCTACGATCAACCGAACACAAAGCAAACGCTCGACGCCACCGTGACAAAGGAAATGCATCTAATCGAAAATTCTAGTCCCAGCCAGGATCCCAAGCTCACACCGTGCCCCGAGAGGCGCGCTAGACGTCTTCGAAACGAGCTCGCCCTCGGCATCTGAGACACGACAAAGAAAGAGCCGACTCGCCCCAAGCTATATCACGGCCCGAACATCCACAGAACCATAAATTATTAAACAGTAATCACAGTGTATCCAGTCATCATCGGGACTTCGCTGCTTGACCCGCCTCGAGAACCGGCGCTTCACCCTCCTCCGCCCGTCGTCCGGACAGCTTGACGAAATCCTTCATCGCAAAGTCCGCGTTCGATGCCTGCACTGAGTCAATGCGACTTTCCGGACAAAGGGATCAGACGATGCGCACCCAAGTTGCAATGTCAGAAAACCAATCCGGCAGCAACTGCAGGAACGGCACAAAGTGCACGTAGAATGGCAAGTAGATCGTCTGTGAGTGTGTCTCATCCAGTGCCTGAATTACGCGCTTGACGATGGCAATCGGATGTAGCGTCGGGAACAAGAACTGGTTCGACACGTTCACGGTGGCGAAGAGCGCCGTGTGGATATGTCCCGGGCACACGAGCGTAGTGCGGATCGCGGGCGTCTTATATCTGAGGAAGGAAAGTTTGAGCATGGCAGTGGTAGACATGAGTGCGGTGTTACCGTTTGTCGAGCTCGGACCTGAGGGACCGGTTAAGATTTACGAGTGCTGCTTTGGAAGCAGCGTAATCAGCTGTAGGAGGATGTTAACGGTGGAAGAGCGGACAGGGAATGCACATAAACCTACTCAGTTGCGCCATGCCATGAATACCCATGACAGAAGCCATCGTGACCTGGACGCTATTTCATGAGGTGCTTGGCATGGAAGCGCAAGGAAGCAGACGAACGATATGACCCTTCTTTTTCTCGATCATACCCGGAAGGAAAGCTTTCAGAGTCCAGAAATTCGACAAGGTGTTGACGGCAAAAGTCCTGTATGAAAGCTCATTTGAGCATTATGTTAAGCAACAGAAGCGACGCACTGTTGGACGTCTTCGGGAGACAGGTCGAGGATGAGCTTCCCTTGAACAACGCCAGCGTTGTTAACAAGAACAGTAGGTTGTCCAATCTACGGAGCATCGAAGATCAATAGAGCGACAGGCAAAGACAGCTCAGGCACCTCTTCGATGATCTGCTTGGAGACGGCTTCAACCTCTTCCCACTTGGAGACGTCGCACTTGTAGTACGAGATGTTGTCTGCGAACTCTTAGAACGCATGCACTGTAGGCGACTGCAAACGCGCACAGTTTTCCGATCGGATCGGCTTGACGTCGAGAACCACGACGGTTACGCTTTTGACCGCCAGGGTGTTCGCCAACAGCTCACCAACACCAGAAGAACCTTTCCACAGATGAGCCTATCGACTAACTGCGGGGTCAGAGGGAAGGCAATGTACCGCCGGTGATGACGACGATTTGGTCTCCCCACTCGAAAGGCGGTGGTGCGTAGAGGAGGTTGCCCTGGTTACTGTACAAGCGTGACACCCATTTAATGAACCCTGAAAAGAGCTCGGTAAACGCGCGTGAACCGGGCTGCAAAGAGAAGGGAATGTACAGAAGGCGCAGACAAAGCACAAGTAGACGGCGGAGTAGACGACTACTGAGTCGGTGAATTTGAACCCTTGGAAGACGTAGAAAGTGGGAATGAGCATGACGAAGAAAGGGCCTGGGGTTGCCCGGGATTAGTGCCAGAGTGCGAGACTTCGGAAGAGGAGACACAGACTGAATCCGGTGTGGGCGAACACCTTGACGAAGAGGTCAATATCGAGGCTGTCGAATATGGGTTCGCCATCGGGAGTGTCAGACATGGTAAGAACAGAAACTGGCAAGAATGTGCTGGCGCGGCCAAAGGTGAAGAGATGTTGATGAGCTGTGTAGAAAATGAAACGCGTTGATCGCTGATTGAATCTAATCAGATTATGTACTTTGAGAAAGGCCAGTGCAAAGCAAGACAATAATGCTAATGCCACGCGGCAGCGCTAGGACGGCAGGTAAGGCATAGATGCAGTACTTAGAACCTCAAACTTGGGGAAGAACGGTCGCAAGTGCCGGCCCTGCGATACAGACTAAGAGGGCTCGCCAGGCCTAGATTCCAGACTCGATCCGATTTAGAATTAAATAGTCAACGCGGTGCGCGTCGCATCGCGTTTCCATGCACTGCAAGATTTCGTTGAGTCGGACAGTGTTCGGGCATCCAAGCAGCGTTGACAGGAGCGCGATCAGGCTCGTACGGAGAGAGCGAATGATGTTTCTTCAAGCCCAGCGGGTCTGACTGATGTCCAATGGTTATTGGGGGGCTTGTCCCCCTCTTTCCCGATGCAGCCCCCAAAAACCGGATGGCTGTGCAATGCACCTTTGATCGTTGTAGTTGTTTGTACGCTGTCTACATCGGAATCCGATCACGTCCGAAATAGTCCGATAGAAGTGATAGTGATAAGAATTGTTGACCTCGCGCCGCGCGGGAACTCCCGGCTGCCAGCTCGGCCAGCCGTTGGGGCCGAGCCCAAGATCAGCCGTCCACACGGCGGCTTTAGCAGCCCGGCTCACGGCTAAGCCGTGGCGGCGTGGCTCCATTCGGCTTATGGCAGCCAATTTTTGTCTTCCCTTCTCCTCACCTGGCCTCAGAGGTCTTTGCAGGTTGGGTAATACATTTGAAACCCCTAAAAACTCAGGTCAATGGTGTTAGACAGAGCCGGAAGTCAGCCGACCGTCAGCTGTAAGTCGTTCCTGGTGCTAGACATCAAAAGCCGAGTACATTCGAACGGCAACACTATGGAGCTCCGGCTGCCACCAAAGGCATACTATGGAAAATAGAGGATCCCAGGAGTTGAAGCACTCAGACAGTCTCTCGAATATCCGAGGTCGTTGACATTCAGACATAATATGATGGCTAGGTAGTAGTTACTCGATAGGCGCGTGCAACATACAGTAAATGCGAGATGATTTTTTTCCAAAAGAAAAGCTAAGATTAAGATTAAGATGAAGCCCATGGTCCCGCGCGGGCTATACTACCGAGATCTAGCCAAGCTCCCCCACTCTGTAGCCGGGTACCGGCATACAAAACATATTGAACCCACACTTCCAATGGGCACGAGTTTTGGGTAAAGGGTGCGGTGGGTTTCGGCATTCAAGCAATGTCACGCCGATTCGAGAAATCAAGAGCAATGCGATATGGGTGTACACAAGTAAGAACAATCACTTCTGGTACGACCACACATTTCTCAGCACTGGAAAAAAGCACATTAGTGGTTGTACGCCATGGACAAGATTTCGACGCACATCCCGCCTTCGTTGCGAGTCTGTTGAGGGAGTCGTCGCTCTCGCCCTGAGACCGGACCTGGCCCGAAAGAGCGAAGGTGGTGGAGGTCGCCAGGGCACGGCCATTGGCGTCAACGTCTACAATGTTAATTTGGACCGAGGCGTGGTCTTTTGAGGTGATGAGGCGGTCTGTCGGGGCAAGTGTCAATGCTTGTAGGCCGATTTTTTTAATATGAAACGAACTAGTGGCAGCGCATTTCCGGGGGACGTAGAGATCAACAAGAACACCCTGCAGGGCTGTCAGCGGAGAGTCGTACGAACAGCCGGTCGACTTGCCTGGTCGTTTTCCATTTTGCGAGAGAGGTAGAAAGAGCGTGGGACCTTAATGCAAGTTGTGACCCGTGACAGTTTGTAGGGTGTTGTGTGCCCCGCCTCCCATTTCGGGCGACGCCCTCTGCTCTCAACTCCCATCTACCCAATGCATTCCGTTGTTCAGTTTCCTCTTGGCCCACCTTTTTGCGGTATTCTCTTCACGCCACACGATCCTTAAATTGTCTTGATAGGAGGACCTTGTCTTCACCAGCCTTTCCGCTGTCTACTATCAATAGTGAGTCAACATCGTGTAAAATCGAGCCCTGCATGTGGTTGGCTTGAGCCTCGTTCTGAGCTCAGGTCTCTCCCCACATTCTTGGCGTTGCCTTTGCGGTCGATGATGTACATACACCCAGTGACATTTGTCCGCTCCGCACTGTTGGCGCACACTTCCCCCGATATGTACATTTTTTCGATTGCAATGTACACTATAACGTGCTTCCAATGTAGAAAGATCTCATCATGTGTCGTGGACGCGTCTCAATCCGAACGAGAAGCTGCTTGTCGGCTCCAACCTGCGCTTCTTTGGGGCAAACCTTCGACCCTGGCTTCTCGACGTATACAATTCCTACCAAGAGAATCCTGCAAAAACAGAAAAATGGATGAATTGAAAGAAATGAGACGAGCCAAGGGGTGGATCCGCGTCGTTGAAGCGGTGAAACGGACGTGTGGCGGATCGCCAGCTATGGCTAATTCCATATATGGTTTCTCGGATAGCTAAAACGGGTTGATCTCTGTTGCTCTTCTCTTTTACCTGCATGGGCAACGACCCCAGCGCAGTTCGTGCTTCCGACTCGCCATCGATGCAGGGAACACACGTAGTATATACCCAATCATGTTCTCCAACTTCACATCCTCAACGCCGTTCCACAGCTCGCCCGTACAGACACCAATAGCGCTCAAGCGGGCTCTCCTCCTTCCAGTCGCGACGAGGACGTGGAGGTCCATTTGTATCTCTTCTAAGGGTTATCTAGGCTCATTTCTGTACAAGGGCGACAACTCCGTGTCCTCTGCCAACACATCCTTCCCTCTTTCAGAATCCGCCTTGCCAACCACCTTCGACACGTCCATTGATTACTCTCCGGCTGATCTTTCCCATTACTTCCCTTTGCCTCCTGCCAAAGTCTCGCAAAGAGCTTCCATGGAGCCGAGTCTGCACGATTCGCAGAACTCTTCTATCTGGGCGCCAGCTCAATCCTCCAGTATCCGCATCTCGGCACCAGTATCTCCCCTTTCACTCACTGTCGGGCCGCTCATCGATTTTTCTTCCGACCCAATACCCTCGGCGCCCAGCTTTACCTCCGCAGAGACGTCGTTCGAAGTAAAGTCTATCCCCCCTGTGTATCAATCTGGCAGCAGTTCTGGGTTCGGTAATAACGTCGAGGTCGGCAGCGAAGACTTTGTGCCCGGAGGAACCTTGACTGAGGTAAGACCTCTCTGAAGAATCACGGGGATACTCATGCACTGGACTTTTTTTCCAGCTCGTAGATCCAATCCCTAATTTCGGACTGTTGAATCTCTCGTGGGAAGGCAGTCAGGCAAGAGATTTTCTTGACCCGCTGCGTCTTGTCTCATCTCATCTTGCTACTCAGAATAGTTCTGTCATCGGTGACGACGAGCTTATCCAGCTTCCCCCAGTCACCTACGCCGACGCAGCCAATGTCAGAGCTTCGACGGATATAACTTTCTGTGCTCTGTTGACGCTGTTGTCTCAGATCGCTGTCAAGTACCCAGAACTTGCAACCAAAGTACTCAACGAGCCCATTGCTGCAACGCCCGTGAAAACCACCGTGGAACTTCCGGAAGTGGAGGAAGAACATCATGCTACTACTGGAGACGTATCTCCATCTGCGGCGCGCCCAGAATCGGAACCAGAATTTCTTTCTGCAGCGCCGAAGACGCCCGCTCACACCGCCGAAAGACCAAATTGGGCCTTCGCCCCTGATGAGCCCGAAGACTATGCGCCGAGTCCTAGACGCCGTGACTTCAATGACAGCCACAACTCCGGCCGTGATCGCGATCGCGACCGCAGGAGAGGCCGGCGGCGCCAGAGCCGAGGGCACGAGAGGAACCAGAGTAATCCAGATGATCCGCGGGAATACGGTGGTCGGAGCGATGATCGCTCGCGACACGCGCCCGAACCACGAGCACCAGCTCAATGAGTAGCACTTGCAGAACATTGTGATCGAACTGCTCATATGGGATTCGTTTGTGAATGTGTGTTTCCAGATGCTCAAAATTTCAAGTGTCTACATTTCCTGATCATAAAGAGTCCCACCCAAGTTTACTTCTTAACAACAGTGTTGACGGTGAACAGGAAGCCATCGCTACCCTCGGATTTCGAGCTCACAAGGAGCTGTTGGACCTGCGCATCGGCGGCGAAGCCGAGCAGCGCCTCCGCGCTCTAATACCAGATCAGAACACGGGTGGGCGCGACAAATATGCGATACGCACTGCAAACTCGGCCTCGATGACGATGGTGTTAGGGCCGGGGGAGGCTGGCGGCGTGCTTGACCTCGACGCCAGCGAGCTTGGACTCAAGGTCGTTGCTGGGGATGAGCTATTGGAGCGAGTTCATCAGCTTCGTTCCGAAGAGTATCATACAAGCCAAACTGCTGGACTTACAAGGGTGTACTTAGCGATAGCAGATGCCGCGGGAAGCGTGAGGAGAGTGTCGGCGAGGCCCTGGACGGTGGCAGACCAGTCGGCGGGGGAGACACCGGCGGGGGCAGTGGCGATTCCAACAGCGCGGACAGACATTGTAAGGTTTGAAAGAGTTTGTTGGGGAGAAGGAAAGCAGGTGATGAGGATGGTGAACGCAAAACGCGACGTATAAATAAGGTTGAGAATGGCGCATGGATCTCCGAAGATCGGCATAGCGACAACTCTGCCAACTGGACGACTTTCCGAATGCAAAAAGAGGTACGGTGCCCGTCGAAGGATTATGTACTGATTCCGCCAAGCCCGCTGACGATGTATAGCGATGCGGCGTATTTCGATGGAGGTTGCTATCACCTGACTGTGCTGAAACATGTGTCCATCGCAACATGGAGCGTCAATATGTGCCACAAAGTCGTCTTCCAGCTGGTTCTTGTCTCCGAGTGCTTCCAGTTGTATGTCGAGTCCAGAGCGGCCGTTCTGAGCATTACTTTCAGACTCCGCCCGAACTTCTTCGAATGATTGTTTGCCTCCTTGCATGCGGTTCGGTTGTCAGGTTGGGGATCTCAATTTCAAATAAATTTCGACCCAGAAGTCGACCGTAAACAACTCCTGCTCTTTCTAAATCATACGTAACCAGCGCGGTTGAAGTAAAACAACATTGGATTGATCTGTCCGCGTCTGTTGAACTGACGGCGGCCCGGAACCATCAGGCGTCGGACCACTCTGCCGATCCGCGCGACATTCGGCTACAGATGGCCATGGCGCAGGCAAGCCTGGACAGCGTATGTCGAAATGCCGAATGCTTTGATAAGTAGTCATTTCGAATTGGTAGCACATTTGACTATAGCGTACGAACTGAGAACTCTACAGTCGGTACTCGCGTTCAACCATCAATGATCAAAGCCCAATTAATTGCAAGAATTCAAGTAAACAACTTGAGCCTGTTCTTTCGAGAAATAGCGAGTAGAAATGCAGACATAGAGCTTATCTACGGCAGATCTACCGTCTACGACGCTACCTACCTTTGGTCGTCACTTTCCGAG
>QVIE01003391.1:0-11055 GCA_013387415.1 Panellus pusillus | reverse complement strand
GTCAGCGGCAGCAATGCGCGTGGTCGGAGCCGACCCGCACGACCCAAACGCTGCAAGACGGCGGTGTGGTAACGGCGTGGCGGCGAGAGGTGGCCGCCGCAAGTCAACGATGCGTGCTGACAGATCACGCACATGGCTAAGATTGCTCGACGGCAGCGCAGCGGGCGTGGTGGGAAACGTTTCACGCGACAAAGGAGACGGCGACGTGTACTAAGCTACCCGCCCAAGCAAACATTGCGTGACGGCGGCACGGCGGCGAGATTGACCGCCGCCGGATCCGGGTCCCAGTACTGCAGACAGCTCCCCCTCCGTCGAGGTCGTAAGGGCCGCTAGGACGACCTGGTGCAGCCGCGAGCCTGGAGCACGCAGGTTGTCGTAGATCACTGCGGGCTTCTCGCATTACTGGGTCGCCAGCGGCGTAGTGGTGTTGGAATATTCCCGGGACACTTGAAGCGTTGTGCACGCAGCCGGCGTGTGTCCCGTGAACGGCGTGCAAGGTGCATGTTGTCGCGGCAGGCACTGGGAGCCGCAGAGGTAGGTGACCCGGTCGTGACCGTATTACGGCCGCCGGGTTTCTGGTGTTGCTGAGTTACTGCGTAGCGTGCATGGCGCTCACGCTCAATTACACTCCTATAGCCCCTGGCGGATTCGTGCAGGCCGTCCGAAGCATACAAGTGGCAAAAGAACACATGAAGAGAAGACCTGCACAGGCTGATCCAGCGAAGCCTGAGTCAAGGCTGTGAACCAATCAGAACACATTTCAAGGATGCATCGACTGCAATTCACGCTGCCAGACCGGCGTTAGAGTCTGCTGTTGCTCCGGTGTAAAGGATTCCTAACGATCTTAGTTCATGCACAGCTTACAATGAAGACAAGAACTCACCCAAGGTACAAACCACGATCCCGAGCCTTTCCCTTTCACCATTGCGCCTTTCGCCAGCTGCGGTGCCTGCGGTTGGGCAGCGCTGCATGTCGACCGAGTCACACCGACACCTGTGTTGCGCTTCTTCTCCGAAGGCCCATCCTCGATAGCTGCGGCTTTGCGTTTCCCGCCCGTCTTAGCCGCCACCGCCTCCCTCGCACCATCGTTCTCAGCGCGTCCACCCCGCCCCGCAAACCCGCTCTCAGTCACCACCTGTGCACAGGGCGCCGCACCGCTGTCAGGGCAGCCGTCTTCGACGTCAGCGCTTGCTGCTTTGAATTGCTTTGTATTGAGCAAGCTATGGTGACCGGCGGAACAAGACAAACGTACTCGATCCTGAATAAGTAGAAGGAGCTCCACAGCTGGACGAAGGATTCCAGCCGTCCGGCTAGATGGCGGCCCAATAAGCAAGAGGATGAGATGGGAACGTTAGGTACGCACCCGCATCCTTGGCTCCGACTCTATACCCGCCACCGCCGAGACACAGAATCCCATGCCCGCATTCAGGGCCCCAAAACCCTTTGAGACCCGCACCTACATCCAACGAAGACAAACGTGAGGACGAGAGCGAAAGCAACGGGAGGGCATGGCGGCGGAGTGGTGACAACGAACACACGCGAGGTAAGTAGACGGCTGCGGGGACTTAACGAGATCGGCATTGCTGCACAACAACGCACAATAGACGCGTCCAGCCACCGTCGCGTGACATTCACATGAGCATAAACATCATGATCTTGTCAGGACTTGGCAGCCTTAACGTCTTGCCAGCAGCCACCATGGACCTTGTCGGTGAGTTCCTCCGTTCTTCACTTTAATCCTTTCTTTCGTCGATCCGGGGAAACGGCCCCAACTCCCACCTCAGAGCAGGGCCGTTTCACCGTGTTTTTTGTTTCTCTCACTGCCTCTGCTACACTCCTACCCCAGAGCAGGCGAGGGCAGTTTCTTGTTCGCTTTTTCAGCCCCTTGCTATGTTTCCTTTCTTCCGGTTGCTACTGCCTTCGGATTTCTCGCGGGACGAGCGCGTCAAGTGCGGGGTGGACGAGTTGGCAAAAGTGGAGTATGAGCTCCGTGAAGGCGAGGCATACGATGCCCTCGGCGAACTTCGCGTCGCTATCCAGCTGCTGAATGCCAGTAGGACCATCAAGAAAACGCAGATACAGGGTACCGGGGCAACAACGCGCGCTCAGAGATATCTCAAGGATCGGGAAAACGACTTGCAAATGATCGCGACTCGCTACCGAAGAATACGTGAGGGGCTTGTGTCTTTGGGAATGTCTGAGGACGAGTCCCCGCTCAAACCGCTGTTACGAGAGCAGCTGCATGGCAAGGATGGTACAGCACTCGCCTCGGGCCGTGCGCGAGCTATAACACGTTTACAGGAACTTCTCCTGGTGTCGTTCCGAGAATTTTCCATCATCACCGACGAGATGATCCAGTCCGAGCGCCGGCGCTTCCGCTTTGAAATCATCCGTGTCTTCAATCGCGGCGTAGGGACCGGAGAACGCGTCGGTGGAAAGCATCGCGTACAATTCTCACTCGTGCAGGCAAGGTGCTGAGAAACATTGTAATTGGTATCAAAGACAGCCGGTCGTGCAAGGAGCGAGAGCGAGTGTACAACCTGCGAGACAGACGTAAAGAAAAGATTTGCGGCTGCCGGTGGTGTCAAAATCGTGGGCGCATTCCAGGCGCGTGGTCGTGTCTGGTCAAATGGGAGAACTGGTCAAATGAATTGCTCGGGCTGGCCATGACGGGCGCGGGACATTCTTCACTCGTATGAAGCTTGAAAATATATGCTCAATTCTAGTCTACGAGTAGCAACTATATTCATTGTGAGCAAGGGTTGCGTTGGTAAACTGCCAAGGAAAACTCTCAGTGTCGTTGAAAGGGCTGAACAAAAAAGATACTAAGTAAGAGCCGTCCGCTCCATCATCATGCATTGCTTGTCTTGCGCGTCCGCATCACCTTATTCCTCGACGCCTTCCCCTTCAGCTCGTTCTCCCGCCTCTCGAGCTCAGCTTTCGAAGCCTTGAAGAGAGTAGAGACAGTCAGCATCGTGTACACAGTCAAGCTTTCAGAAGAACGACGCACACTATCTTCCTCCTCCTCCCACTTACTTTTCCGCCGCACCGCCGCAGCCTGGCCCTTAATCTTCAGCTCCCGCCCTGGCTCGGACCGCTATCCAGATCGATCCTCCGATCACCACTGCGGCTCCTACTCCTGCTCCGGCGTCTTCCCCGCGGCGCCTCTCGGGACTGGGGCTCCGCCGGCGGCGCGGGGTGGCGAGCGCGAGTACGAGGGGCTGCGTCTGCGCCGTCTCGGCGGACTCGCGCTGCGTCTCCGCACTTTGCCGTGCGGCTGCGGCTTCGGCTGCGGCTGCGGGACGAGGCAGAGGGCGGGTACGGGGCTGCAGCTGTCGCGCGTGCGGCGCCGGTCGCGGTCGCGGGGAGGGTGCGTCCGGCGGCCTACAGTGGAGAGTTACGACAGCAGGAGCGGGAGGGTGAATGAGTACGAGAACGAGAACGAAAATGAAAACGAGGAGGAGCGGCGGCGGCGGCGGGCAGGCGGCGGCGAGCGGGAGCTATGGATGTCATTATCCTGAGAGGCAGAGCGTCGACGCGGTGGGGAGCGGTATCACTGACTAGGAGATCCAGAACGGGAGCGAGAACGAGAGGACCTGTGCGGAGGGCTGCGACGATACCGACGCGCGAGGCTTGTCCTCGTATCGATGGCATATAAATGCCCGAGAGGCTGAGATTGAATCAGCTGGGGTCGAACGGGTCCAGTAAATTGGCCGAGATGTAGCGAGCGGGATGCAATAGGTATCGGGCAGGATTACCGGGGTTGTCGAGGGCGAGCGCGGAGGAACTGAGAGTCGAGCGTGTTGTGCGCGGTGGTGGGAAGCAAAGAGTTCCGACAGGTGTCAACGGAGCTGTCAAACTTACGATCCGTCGAATTTGCTTAGCAGCGGCGCTCTCTGCTCATCAACAGGAACTATCCCTGCTGCACTGTCAACCATCCGATGGGATATCCCAAGTTCTGGTCCCACTCATTCTTCCCAGAGCCCTCAGCCAATGCGGTAATACATGCATTCCTTGGTCCCTTCTCGTTTACCAACACGTTGGCGGACTCGAATCATGTTTTTTTTTGTGGGACGTTGGTACCGGGGCTAGGCCCCGATGCCTGGGAGGAGCGGGCCGACATAGTCGGTCTGTCCTCCCCGTCGGTTTTGGCTGCGGAATTCAAACCTAGCCGAGGAAATATATGTATATTCGTCCACCCGAGGAAATGCTATTACGCACCGTGTCCGGCTGTGGACCGCGACACTTCGTGTGGGACTCCAGGTAGTTGGCTCAGGAAATCACAAGGCATTGAGTGCCTTGGATTCCCGTCATTGCTGCTACCGATACCCACTAAAACCCCGGTCTCCCGACTCGAATCATGTTGCAAGTGAGCGCGCTGTCGATCTTCTATAGCTGATTCCTCAACGCCTTTTTAGTTGCTGTGGACACCTTGTATCCTTTTGGTCAAACCTTGCAATATACCATTTCGGCGGATAAATCTTTCGCATTGAAGATTCGTGTGCCTACTTGGGCACAGAACAGCACCGCCAGCACTATTGCGGTCAACAATGGCAAGGTGACACCGCTTTCGCCGGACGCGCTCTCCCTTCACACTGTCAATGTACGAGTGGTTTTTCCTCGGAAACCCCGGGTCAGGTTTAACTTTGCTTTATAAGGTCAAGCGGGAAAACGACTGTCAACGTGAAATTCATGATCAATGCGCCGCTCGAAATCGAGGTGCGAAGTGGCGATCACATTGACACGCGGAGCCCTCAATTATGTGGTTGAGATTCTGTACAACGACACGGTTACCCAGGGCTTCGGTACGTGTCTTTCCAACGGCGGTTTCTCTCCGTGACTCTGCCTATTGCTTATTCACATTATCTCGCAGGAGCGCGCAGGCTATTCCGGACGTTGAGCGACTTTATCCCGACGCTCCTCCTCAGTATCTTAGACCCGTGCTCATAGTACGACAATCACACGCACGACAACACCCTCCGGCCTACGAGTCCGTGGAACTTGGCCATCGACCCGTCGAGGATCGTTGTCTCCGACCGATCCGCCGAGACCGAAAGCATCCCGTACGAGCCTCCACCGCCGGGACAACCTTCCCTGAAGCGCCGGTATCCTGAAACGGACTCAGCCGACGAAGCAATCTATGGACCCGCCCATTCTGGTGATTTCGGTGAATACATGGGCCGCAAGCGTGCGAAGTTGCAGATTCAAAACTCAGACATTGCCGCAACGGGTAAAAAGAGCGAGATATTCAAGGGAATTGCGGTTTATGTTCGTCCATTTTGTGCCATCTCAGCCTTTTGTTCACCTGTATGAAGATCAATGGATATACAGAGCCCTCGGTGCAAGAGCTTAGAGCACTCCTTGTACTCCAAGGTGGCGTCTATCAACCATATCTGGATAGGAAGTCCGTCATGTCCGTTCGATTCTGTTGTTTGACGAACCATGCACAGAACCCATATTGTCACCTGTGTTCTGACCGAAGCCAAAATGCGTGAATTTAAGAACATGAAGGTCGTCTATCCTACTTGGCTCACTGAGAGCTTCAAGGCCGGCACGTTGCTGCCTTGGAATTCGTCCAAAGTATACCGCCGAAAGCACAAGTTGCAGCGCCTCTAGTCACGCCTCAATATGCCACAGACGCCTCCAATCTGAATGCCCAACGCGCCATAGCTAAAACAGGATGGCACAACGCGCATACTTCGGTCGCCCCTGGTTTCGTCAAGGGCTACTTCGATCACTCCCGCCTGCACTTCATGTCAGCAACTAAGGCCGAGTTGGTGCAGCTTGTAAAGCAGGCTCAGACGCTCGCCGCACAAAAGCTCGAGCAGCAGAACGCTTCCGCCAGAGTTGTCGCTGAGTCGCCGCGAAAGGGCAAGGGACGGGCAGACAAGGAGCGTGTCATCATGCACTGCAACTTTGACTGCCTTTTCGTCTCTGCGGCTCTGGTCAACCGTCCGGAACTTCGCGGGAAGCCGACCGTCGTCTGTCACTCGCAGGGCACTGTAGGCGGCAGCAGTAGCTCTAGCGAAATTGTGTGCGCAAGCTACGAGGCCGGTAAGTTCAGAGTGAAGAATGGCATGAGGTGCTCGGATTGATTTTCTTTTTTTATTGTACGCTGATTTTTTCATAGTTTACAGCAGGCTCGGAAGTTGTGTCCCGAAGTGATCACTATGCCTTGGCAGCCTTACGAATCTGAAAGGTGACTATCTCGCAGTTCTGCACAGGTGTCCTACCGACATTGCTCAGATACAAAGAAGTTTCGCTCAAGTTCTACACAGTGTTGATGTCCATGCCGACGAAGTCGAGGCAGTCTCGATCGATGAAGCGCTCATCGACGTCACCGCAGCCGTCTCTCGCCTACGTCTCGAATCGATACAGTGGATCCTGCCAAAAATTTTGCAGAGACTATACGTGAGCAGGTTAGAAGAGCCACATCCTGCGAGAGTAAGTTGTATCTATCTTTTATGTTTTGTCAGTGGCTAACGACCCGTAGTTAGCATCGGCATTTCTCACAACGTCCTTTTGGCTCGCCTTGCAACGCGGAGGCCGGGGGTTGGAGACGCGATAGGCTTGTTCATAGTAAGACGAGCAGGGGACGTGTGGAATGCGGGCACGGCTGAAGACGTAGGGACGGAGACGTCGACGAGGGATGCCCAGGAGGCGTTGTGGGAGGTTCACGACCGAAAGAGACGTGGCGATGATTCCCAAGTCGGTTAGAGATACTGAGGGTGGAGCGCGTACATTAAATACTACGATGGTGCGCCGATTTCGCGTTCGGTGGTCACTGGATTGAAAAACACATGAGAACAGCTGGAGGGACACCGGAACAGGTGAGAGAAGGAGAATCAAAGGGAAAGGTTACGCACCCGCGTCTGCGGTCCATGTGACACTGCTGCTTCAACGCGGCCGTCCCAATCCATTTGAGGAGACAATGCATGTGGAAGACATGTGTGCATTTTCCCCAGACTTCATGAAAATTCTGAATCAGAGAGAAATGCACGAAGAAAAGGATAAGACACGCACTGAGTGGGCAGTATCAGAGGAAGTGGAAAGAAGAGAGCATACGATGGAAGAGTTCTTGCGCAATTTAAATTGGGTGGATGAAGAGACGGTGGGAGGGTGTTGTCAATCGCCTTGGCCGAAGAGTTCTTGCCAGGAGTAGAGACGGTATAGCGGATGTTGGCCGAACCGACGGTTGATGTGGCTGTGCAGACACCAGAATGCCTCACGCACAGCCACATCATAGTCCCTGAGGCCTGAGGCCTGAGGTTCTGTTCCAGGACTGCAACTTACCGTTACTTACGACGGGTCGCGCTCGCTGCCAACCTCGCACCTCCGCTGCCCGCCATCGCGGTCGCGCTGGGTTCCCGCATCTCTTCGCTTGTTCATCCTCGCGCCGGAAACCAACGTTCCAGCGCCGAAGCGTCTCAACCCCATCTCCGTCAGTCGCGCAATTATGATCCAGACGACTGGCGCATTCGAAGAGGCCGCCAGGGCGTCGACGCGATTGCACACACCGCGTCGCCATTCCGCTTTGCCGCTAACGACCCGGCTTAGCTTTCTGAGCCCACTGTGAAGGAACCGTCGGATGCTCGAGAGTGCGCGCAGGAACGGGTGCGTCTATATGTCTATCCTTAGTCTATCATGACCCTTGTCATGACCACACTCAGCTGCGAGCAGTCAAAATGTGAAGCGCATCATCATATTCCCTCTTCCGCCGTCGCCTTCATGAATGCCAAGGACGAACCTCTTGACGAGTACGAATGGAACAACGGCGCTTTTGAGGCCGTTGCCGAGAAGGGCGCCGCCGCTGGCAACTTTGACAAGTACTGCAAGTTTGAAGGTGCTCGCCGAACGCGGTGCGTTTCACTTTTGGCCTCAGGATTCAGTCGCTGATTCTACGACAAGGTGCCTGGGTGTTCTTGGACAATTACAAGAGGGAAGTCGGCTAGGACATCGCTGCTCTGAACCCTCCATTGATCCTCGGCGTGCGTACATCTTCAAAAAGCGACTTTCTCGTCGCTGTCGTCGCCGCCGCTGCGTCGCATGTGCTTGCCGAGGCTTATCCGCCCATCACCACTGCTTCAATGGCCACGCAGGCCATTCCAATGGTGGCTCTGGCACGCCTTTTCTGTCGACGCTCACCTTCCCGTACACGGCCCTCCCGACGCAAGTATACCCCTTCCCTGTCCTCCGCGGGCCCCAAATTGGCTACAACCAGTGCGGCCGTGACAATGTGACCTCCGCCAGCTGCCAGAACGTCCTCGTACCTGCCTGCTGTCAATTTGCTGTTTCTTCGAGCTGCGATTATCATGGCGTCGTCTTCGCCTTCGCTGCCCTCTCGCTCCACCTTCTCCTTCAAGTCCCTGATAACCCTTCCCCCACCGGCGCCGCTACCGATGACGTTGCCTCCGCTGAAGCAGCGCCGCGTGTCGCTCGCGCTGCCGTCCTCGCCGCGGATCGTGCCCGCGTGGAACTTTCGCGATGAGACGGTCCTGTACGAGGATCCCAAGGGTCGTGTTGAAGGGGAGGGCGCGGGCGCAGATGACGCCGAGAGCAAGACGGGAGACGGGATGCTAGTAAGTCATTGAGTCCGCCGGAGAAGAAGCTGAGGCGGAAGTGGACGCCGGAGGAGACGCAGATGCTGGTGGATGGGTGTAATAAAGTGCATTTCTGGTCTGCTTTTCCAAGTTTTTTTTTGCTGACGACGATGGGCAGCACGGTGTCGGAAATTGGAAAGCCATTCTCTCGGATCCCAGTCTGTCTTTTTCTAACCGCTCGGCTGTGGACCTGAAAGACCGGTTTGTTTTACACTACTCCTTATATTTTTCCAACTCATTTGTTGTAGCTTCCGCACGTACTTCCCAGAAGCCTACCGCGCGCACTATCCAAATGCGCGCACCCACCTCCGCCGTCCCTCGGCCGCCCCGCCTCCCCGCTCCCTCCTCCAGCACACCCGCCCCAATTCATCACCCTCACCCTTCCAAGGCAGCACCTCAAAGCAACTACAACAGCAACAGCAACAACCAAACCCGACGGGACTCCGCGCTTTCCCCTCCCTTCCCCTCTACACCCGCCGCGGCGCCGACCATTCACGGCAGAGGAGGACGCCGCGCTCCTCGCAGGCTTCCGGCGGCACGGCACAGCCTGGGCAGCGATCGCCAAGGAGCCGCTGTTTGGGCAGACCGGGCGGCGGAGTATGGACTTGCGCGATCGATTTCGGAATGTGTGGCCGGGGAGTTTCGAGTATGAGCGGGCGAGTTATAAGGCGCGGGGGAAGGCGGGCGCGGGGGGAAGAAGAAGGATAAAGGGCAAGGGTAGGACAAGGAGAAGGAGAAGGAGCGGGTCCCCGCCCCGCCGCCGATGCCGCGCGCACACGAGCCAGGGTTTCAAAACCGGGAGTCTGCCACCCAGTGTCGTGGGCTCCGAGGACAAAGGCCCGAGTGCCAGCGCGGGCATCGGCGCAGCATTGGACTACGGGCTCGGCATTTCGGGTTCGTTGGTAAAGGGGAAGAGACGGTGTTGGTGGGTGGGATGCGGGGTCTTGATATGGCGCCGCTGCTTCTGCCCCCGCTGCCAAATGAGGCGATGCACGATGCGTCCTCTACTTCGCTCAGTCCTGCTCCGGGAGCGGATGCCAACGACGTCCCGCCGTCTTCCTCGTCTTAGGCCCCGCCCTCATCAAATCTCCCCGCCAACATAAATAACAACACGAACAAGGGTCAATCACCTTGCAAGTCTTTCCTTTCCCGGCGCGTTGCAATCTCCTAATGACCGTGGCTAAATTAGTGGACACTTTCCGCTTTGCAAATGCACCCTGGGCGCTCATCGTGGTCGACGAAGACGCCACCGCCGGTACGCCGCACATTCAACGGTAATCTATACCAGCCCAATACATCTTCCACAGAATTGCATGTCAAGACCGTCAAATACTTCCGCTCGATCGAGAGCGTACAACATGAAGTCGAGCGCAGCCAGGCGGCACTCAAAGCCAGGGGCGTGCTGGAAGCCGGGGCTGCAGAGGAGCAGGTAGGTAGCATGGAGTAAATTAAAACAGCTCAGAGAGCCACAGAAGCTAGCGACCGGCGGTCCCTAGAGCTGAGCCTATACTTCAAAGAGGGAACATATTGGCGATTTCATGCAGAGGAAAATCCAATGACATACACATGGTTATACACAACTGCGCTCGTCGTTATCTGTATATTAGTGGTGCCAAAGTAGTCACCTGCGGCGCAAAATGTAATCCAAAATTTCGATCCATAATCACGTTTTCTCGCTTCCTCTGTTGTTGCTATCCCTCAACTACCCTGCGGCTTGATTCTAGGAGCGGCACCTCTGCCATGCACTGATTCACGCCTACTGGACTGGACTTGGGGAATCTTAGAGGTTTAGGCTCCCATGTGTCAGCCATCCCACTGAGTGCATGTTGAAATGGGAGCTCCGCGACAAAGTACAACGTCTTGCTAAAACCCGTCTCTGTCTTCTCTAGTTTCCGGCGCAATACGATCACCATACATGCTTGGATAAATGGTGTACTCAGGTACTACGTACATTGGATGGACTCATTCATGATGCCTTCCGGTCAATGCATCACATATTCTCGTCCAAATACTTCTAGCTGCCTTCCAGATCTTGCTACCATGCCGGCGCCGCCCAACGTGCCTCGACTACCTCTCTGCTTACTTATGTATTAGTACGTCTTAGCTCTGGTATAGTCCGCGTAATATCACGCCATCCTGCACGAAGGTGGGGCAACGGCCTATCTTGCCGATACTATAGAGCACTTTAACGCATCTTAGCCCCTCACCATCGAGATGGTCAACCTGCAGCCGCATTTGCGGTCCTATCGCTACCTTTCCGATTGCCCGGCAGCTCACAGTCACCTTTACCCGCACCTGCCCGTAAATCGTTCGCGGTCATTGGCGGGGGTTCCTCTGCCTAGCTGCTCTCCGAACCTTACTGGAGCTCCAAGACGTGTCTAACCCTTGGGATATCGTCCTCTTGGATCAGAGACACGATGTCGGCGGGATTTGGCTTCCAGATAATCATAAGCCG
>QVIE01003390.1:0-15380 GCA_013387415.1 Panellus pusillus | reverse complement strand
CGCACTTGAATCCGATATGGTAGTTTGATGGCCGCTGAATCGGCAGTCGTTCAAGCTCGACTTGCAAGTTGTTCTCCGCGCACGCTGGTATGTGCTGCAAACGGTCCAAGCAGTACTTGTGACCGGACGCCTTTCAAGAGGTTCTGGCGTGCTTCCGCAATTTATACCTCACTGGCGTAGAATTTCAGCACACAGTACGCAATCGTCCACTTCAAGCCTGACATCTCAAGACTGCAAACCGGCGTCAGTGGAGACAAGTCTTACAATACATGATACAGCGAGGAAAAAAATCAATCCTCCATCCCGTCTTCGGGGGTCGTCGTCCTGCAGCGTCGTAATCTCCATCGTCTCATCCTCAGGCTCGAGCTCAGCCGCATCTTCCACCTCCAGCTCGTCCTCGTCCTCGTCCGGCCGCTCCCGTCGCCCTCGCCCTCGCCCTCCTCGTCCATCTCGGCGCCGCGAAACGTCTGTGTCCGCCTCGACGTCGAGATCCCCGTCATTCTCATCGACGTCCATGCCCTGCGCCGCACCCGGCCCCGATGATATTGATTCGCCCAGGGGCGTCGCGGGCGCCCCGGCGGAGGTGGTGGCGAGCGCGCTGCCAGCACCAGGGAGCACGATAGTCGCTTTTTCTTTACCCTTGACGGACGCTAACGCCGACGCGGAGGCTGCAGCGGCAGCGGAGGGCGTCGTCTTGCCTTTGCCCGCTACGCTGCCGTTGACGTTCGAGCTCCCCTTTTTGCTCTTGTCGGTCTTGGCTTGCTCGCGGTTAGACTGCGAAGAATGAATGAATGAATGGGCGCGTCAGTTAATGGAGGTGGGAAGGGAGGGAAGAGAATGAGAGTTGGTAGTAGTAGTAGTAGTACGCACTCGTGAGCTCCCCTTGCAGCTTGTCCACGAGGTCGCCGAATTGGATCATCTCGAGGGCTTTGGGACGTCGGAAGCGGATATACTTTGTGCTGCTTGGACAGGGCCACATCGTGCGCACTGAAAGATGATACGCGCGTCAGAACAAAACACGTCGACGAAGGGAAGGGAAGAAGACTCGCGTAGCAGCTGTACGACGCGTCAACGGGTGAGTTGAGTTTCGGCGCGCCTCGCGACAGGGACATAGACGTACCCAGGTAGTTGATGAACACGGTAGAACCTTGATGAGTGAAAGGACCGTCTCTTTCTGCATTTTCACGTTCTCCGGGAGCTATACACATTGGCAAGTTAGCTTTGAGCGCGACAGCGAGGCAGATTCAGACAGACGTACAGCGATTTGGCGATACGTGTGACGAGGGTCTTCGGAGCTCGAAGTTTCCATGCCCTCGGAGACGACCTGCTGCGCCTGCGCGGATATGGGGCCTGGTGGGGGATCTTTGCGGGCATTGGGGGCACAAGACTAAGTACAGTGGTGGTCGGCAGCAAGGGGGAAATGTGATGCGATCACTAATGCCGACGACCGCGCCGAGCGTCCTGTAGCATCAGACCTGCAAGCTAGTACGTTATACCACTTCTGACGGATGTTCAGGCAAAACCCACACTCTGATCCAAGACCTGGCGGCCGCTGCGACAATACTGGGAGAAACCGATCTCCGTACAGTGCGGAGACTTGGAAACGGATACTACTGTGGCACTACAAGGCAACAGCCATGGCCAAATCTTACCTCTTCAAGTTCCTCTATCATATCATCAAGCCATCCGATGGGCCGGCGAATATCGGATTCTGTCTTTTGCTCCAATTTCAAGTATCGCCTTTGACACCGATCGGTCCTGTCCGGGTCGCGGCGGGCAAAACCGGGAAAAGACTCGGAGGAGTATATAAGATTGCCCTTCGCCCAACGCCCTCCACATTCCAATGCTACTACGAACTTGTGTACAGCTTCTCCCTGCCCAGCGCCATGCCACGCTCCGGCTCGCAGGCGCTTCCCTCGTATGCTCTTCGCGCCCCAGACGCGCTTTCATGTCGACTACTACCCCTGTACCCCACGACGAGTCACGGCGCCGGCGCATCCGCAGAACACCCAGTCGCCTCGTCGTCTGCCCTCACTAAGCACGACGCGCGTGAGCACCGTTCCCACCATGGTCCGCGGCGACTGGGTGCTCTTCCACCCGGTGTATTCACCCGAAGAAGTCAAAGCCGTGCAGGTGATTGGTCCCACCATCAGGACTATCTGTTGTCTGATTTGCATATCTAGGTCCTTCACCAAGACGCGCGGACGATGTCCGACAAGGCCGCCTATGGGCTCGTCCGGCTTGCTCGGTATATATAACCCGCGAATCCATCAGCTGGTTCTCACTGATACATGCCTCCCAGGTGGGGCTTCGATCTCGTCTCACGCTACAAACATAAGGAGATCCCGCCAGGCAGCACGATGACGGTGGCGGAGCTGCGCAAGGAGGGCTATCTCCTCGACGAGAATGGATGGTTGAATGTAGGTTTCTTCTTTTCTGTTCGACGCGTTCGGGACGCATCTGATGTCTGGTATGTATGTGCAGCGCATATTATTCCTCGAGACTATCGCAGGTGTCCCTGGAATGGTGGCCGCGACGCTTCGCCACCTCACCAGCCTGCGGCTCATGGTCAGTCGTTTTCTTTCCGTAAATTCAGCGATAAGTATGGCTGATGGGATCTGAAGCGCCGCGATTCTGGATGGTACTTCCTATCACATCCTTCGAAAAAACATGTCTCAAGCGGTCTAGGATCCATACGTGCCTCGAAGAGGCCGAAAACGAACGAATGCATCTCATGTAAGCGCCCTTCGTCCCTTCTTGCTCTAGACAATAGCGACTGAGCCTGCACAGGACGTTTATGACTCTGCGGGAATCATCGCTGTGGTTCCGCGCGCTCATCCTCGGCGCTCAAGGAGTCTTCTACAATCTCTTCTGTGAGTCTTCCACCTCGACTGGCTTTAAACGGCCATTTATTTCCCTGCACACAGTCATCTCATACATGCTTTCGCCCAAAACATGCCATCGCTTCGTTGGCTACCTCGAAGAAGAAGCTGTTCTCACGTAGTACGCGCCTCGATCCGCCACCCCTTGTCCACAATTCTGATTTTATTTCCTCTAGCACCCGGTGTATCAATGATCTCGAAGCCGGTAGGATCCCGGAATGGTATATATGCTGACAGCTCGCTCGAAGATCTGTCTCTGACTGCCCATCAATATCCAGGACCAACAAGCCTGCCCCCGAGATCGCCATAGACTATTGGTACGCTTTTGTGTGTTCTTCTCTTATATGTGTGTACTCACGCGCGTTTTCAGGCGGCTGGCCCCCGACGCCAAGCTCCTCGACGTCATCTACGCAGTGCGCTCCGACGAGTCGACGCATCGCTTCGTGAACCACAGTCTGAGCAACCTCAACGTGCGCACGGATGTAAATCCGTTCGCGCTGCGGGAGCCGGATATGTACGTCAAGGGGCAGAAGATCGCGTGAGTCGCCTTTCCTTCCATTCCATCTTGAAGCTTTACTTACTTAGGGATTCCACCAGGTTCGAGAGGTCCGAGGCGGAGCAGTATGTAGCAGAGTCGCACGCGCTTATGCGGCAGAGGACGGAGGCAGCGGTGTCAGAACGAGAAAAGTAGGTATGTCAGCACCGAAGGTTGAATGCCATATGGTAGGATTCGTATAATCGTATTTATCTACGTCCTGTGTCCAGAATTAATGAAGATCCCCCCCATTCAGTAGCCACGATTCTGCTTTCCCGTAGATTCAGTGAGAAGTCTTACCAGCAATATGTTCGACCCAGCGGATTTCAGTGATATGGTCATCGATCTTTCACAAGAAATTACAACCTCGACATATCTAACTCAGAGCGTCCAGCTTCTGCTTGATTTCCAACAAACGATCTATCCGGTTCTTCAACGAAACTCGCTGCGCACACACTACAGGATCCTCGGCCAAGAGCTCCTGCATCTTGGTGCTCACGTCCGGCCCACGGAGCAACTCCGCAAACAATACCTCTTGCAGGCGCCCAGCGAGTCGTTGATTGAATTCGTGCTCAATGAGCAGAGGGACGTAATCGATGATGCGCTGGCAGTACATGTTCAATGCGAAAAGCGTTGGAAGAAGCAAGCGAGACGGCGTACTCGATATCCGATTTGCCAATAGGCGCGCACCTTTCCCATGAGGTTGAGTTCATCATCGAACGGGCCGCCGGGGAACCCTGGCACATGTTGCATATGATTGTTCGCTGGTAGTAAATAGTGTGCGGAGCGATTCCAGACCCCCTTGTACTGCTGGCGCCAAGCGTCGGTCTCCGAAAGAAGGATTTGGTGTTCTGAGTGAAGAGCGGATCCAATTCCAAAGGAAGCATTTCTTCAAGCATCTTCAAAGCTTCGCCTCGACAGCGCTCGAGTTCCTCACTGGTGAGGCTCCTGTACATATATTCAACTTCATGAGAAAGCAGGAACGCCGAGGCAGAAACTGCACCAGACGTAGTCTTTCAGAACAAGGAATTGATCAAAATGCTTTGGCATGAGCTCGTTTGTAAGGAAATCTGAGGTGCTTCCGACAACGGCCTGGAAACATTCTATAGACGGCTTCCTCCACTGATCGGTAGAGCGCGACACGAGAGTCTTGAACGCAACATCCGGAACGTGGTCTGGTAACTCCCAAGTAAGGGAACTATATATCTTTTGAAGGACGCCAGATGAAAACACGGGTAAAACGACTTACCTCTTGATCACCTCACGCACGTCCAAGAGATCCATGGGGCCGAGCGATACGGCGGTTTCATCCTCTACAGCCTCATCATCCCAGGCTTGTAAAGGCCTGATATCTGGATTCCGATACTCTGAATGGCCCGAAAAAGGGCGAAAATCGGGGACAGTGCTCTGGATGTTGGCTTGGAACTGACGATAATGTTTACTGTTTGTTTGAACGAAACTCTTGTGGAAGTCAGTCTTTCCAAATACCACGGCGCTGAAAGCTTGGCAGAAATGCGAGACTCGGAGAAGAACATCAGCCGCCGAATCACTGACAGGCGGCGGCGGAAGTTGACTCAGGGCGTCGTTCAAACTCTGAAGGAGCGCGGCGACTTGTCGTCGAAGGCCAGGAAGACTGAATATTATCAAATGATCAATCCGTATTGGACGCGTCGACGTGAACCATTTACCTGGCCTCGAGGCGACTGACGAGCAACTTGCTGAGGAAGGCAGATAAATTGGGCACCCCGAATCGGCTACGATCTGCGATATCCGCCAAGGTGGCGTCGTGTCAAAGTACTCTGCGGCACGCCGTTCGGATTCCGTCTTCGTGAGACCTCGCGCGCGCTCAGCGTCGTCTGGAAGACGCACACAGTAGTACCCGTGCTTGAGCTTATGCTTGCGGCCCTGCAAGACCTCCGTCCACGTTTGGAGTGATCCCGTTGCGCCAGGTCCCAAGAGGTCGGGCTTGGTGACCACAGCTAGCCTCTGGGTTAAGACAAGTGATAACGGCCAAGGACCGCGCTCACCGATAGTCCGCAATCCGGCAGAGTCTGCTTCCCTTGCGAGCCTGGCAGCTTCCTGGTTTTGTACATCGTCTAACTTTGCCGATGAGCTGTGTTAAATAGAGACGTAGGGCTATGGAACCCACCGCTCATTGGAATCGCAACAAGGATCAGCGTGTCCGGTTCGTTGATACGGGAAACCGTAAGATCGCGAACGACCTCAATGGCTTCCACGGTTTCGTTCTGAATCAGACCTGGAAGGTCGACGAACCCGAGGTCTAGATACAGAACGGAGCTGGTCAGCGACAAGGCACTCAGTCGGTCAAAGAAGTCCTACCAGTAAGTTCGGGGCCTTTCAACTCCACCAAAACAGCATTCCTAGAGAATGCCAAACGAGCATCATCGGCCGGAGGGTTGCGAAGCTGTTCCTCAGTTTTGGTGTAAAAGTTTTGGTACCGTAGATGAGGATGCAAAATTGCCGCCTGAGCACGGCGCAGCCAGAGTTCGACGGCGGATTTATCAGTGAGAACAGAGCCAAATGCATGGGTAATTGGCGGCTCATTCTTTGCGCCCTGCGCGTCGTAATCCAGTCGTATAGAGATCTGGCAAGACCACGTCTCGGTTTCGGTCGACATTGTGCACTCCATTGGACATCTGAGAGATTGGGAAAATAAATGACGGGTCAACGAAGGAGAATCAATACCCCACCTGGTGCAAGTTCCGCTGTCGCGAGGCACGTTGATCTGGAAATAAGGTATCAGAGAGGGACGGATCGAAAATCGTAAGAGCATACACCAGAGACAGCCTCCACGAGCGAGCTTTTCCCAGCTAAAAGAGAAATTTAGAACGAACCTCGTACAATTGAGGCAGGCATTACCAGATTGTCCTCCGATGACCGTAATGGTGGGCGACTTCATCGAGTCAGTCGCTCTGGAAAGAGGTGTAAGGCTTCCGAAAATAACTACGTTTGAACGATCACGAACCCAAAGGCCCGGAGATCCTTGTAAAGTACCATAAGCTGTCTGCGACGCCGCGCATAGTCGCTGGAAGAGATCGCCGAGTTTTGACCGTCGCCGCCAGAGGCTGAGCCACCCAAATCCTCTTCATCACTCGTGTCGGAGGCAGACCCATTCACAGTAGCTCCGCGACGGTTCGCTCCGCGCCGCAAGCTGAGGGAACGCCAGTTGAGGTTCATAGTGATTTGTAGCACTGGAGAGAGATGGAAGGGTAAATGTATGGGTTGTGCTTCGAATTCAAGACCCTAAGTATATGGAGCCACGAGGGCTTCAGGAGCGCCCACCTCAGCTTCGGTTGGGAAACGGACGCCTGCGACTCTGCCTCGTTGACAGCGATAGCCAACCCCGTCGCGCGCTCAAGACTTCCATGGGCGCTAGAATGAACGGTATTGATTAACAGGGTGTAAAATCCAGTGTTGAGGTCGACACGAGGGAGGGATATGGCCAAGAAAGGAACAAGTGTGGCACACATCGCATGTAATCGAGCGCCGTTCTACAACCCAGGTTCCAAACCGGATTTCAGTAGCGCGGTCAGTGAAAGACGATGTCCGAGCTTTTGAAGCTTCAACCATGCACTCGAGTCTTGCAGATACGAAACACGACCTGGAACGACATGGCACGGCGCCATTCAACGAAATAGTGATAAGTAGTTCAACTCAAGAGCGGATCCGCCGGGTTACGTAAAGGGCCAGGTAGATGGGTCATCGTGGTATAGTGAGTGCTATCGTCGGATAAGCAGGCTTCTATTATGGCCTATTCTGTTGGAAAAAATGGCAGTGGGCGAGATGGCGAGAGGCGTCGCAGCGAGAAGAGGCGCGCGTGACGCGAAGCACGGGATGTGACGATCACAAGCAAACTTTCTGGATTTGGTACGTCACGTTACGGCGGTCCGGCGGATCAATCATCAAAAGTCCAGGACGAGCATCACAGCCTCACGTGTGATCTTTCGGTCATCCACAGTCTATGCGACCTCTCAGTCTTCACACCTCGGCACTCAATGATGCAGAATACAATAGTTTCACAGAAAATTTGGGCTCCCTTCTCGATGCCGACTGTAACGATCCCGATGCTCAGACGCTCAGTATCCGTGAAGTCCGTGCCTGGCTCCGCGGGCGTTATCCTGGTGTCCCTGCCGCGACGATAGATCGGGTATGCTGAGCATACGCTTCCATTTGAGTTCTCTGACTATAGTTATCTAGATCTTGTCTCTTTCCCGGGGAAGGACTCGATTCATGGTGGAGAATTTTTTGCCGTGCTGCGCCTCGTGTTGCATGTTGAAGCGGGTAAGGATGTCGACAGAGCCCTTGCATTTGTTCAAGGTACCTTGGACATCTGTTCTATTGCTCGATGAACTCCTGGTCTAAATTCGTGCGTAGTGCATCCGGAGTCCGCAGTCTCCGTCTCGGCAGTGCCAGTATTTAGCCCCGATCCTGCAATGACGCCAGCACCGACATCGAAAGAGGATGTAGCACCCGCAACTCCTTCGTACCGGACACCGCAGCGCCACAACCCATTTTTACCTTCGACCCCAACCCTCACGCGCTCGAAAACTGCACCTTCATCTTCCTCTGCTCCTGTACTGCCCCCACGTAAAGCTCCTCCTGCTCCTTTGCCACCCCCGCGCCACCCACCACTCCCGCCCCGCTCATTGAGTCCGCCAAAGCCTCCCTCATCTGGGCACATCACCTCCACTCTTATGAAGCAGAGTCTACAAGCGTCCAAAACGGGGCAGTGGATGAAACAGGGACAGGCCCGTCTCGAGCAAGAGCGCGTTCTGCAGGTTCTACGCACCACGTCGAGTACCCCTCGGCCGGCCACAGTATTGACTTCGGAGCCCGAGCAGCAGTTGTCCTCCTCCTCTGAAAGCAGTCGAAGCAGACCACTCTCCTCAATCCCACCGAGCGTGAGCTCGCTCGAGCAGGTTGCACTTGCGGCGTCTCCTTCTGCCTCTCTCCAAAGAGCCTTTGATGACGCCTACCACGAGCACGACACCACCCTCCCCCCGCCCCAACACCCCGACCGCAAGTCCGCGCCACCCTCGGCATCCTCCCGTGCATCCGCGTCTTCCGGATCTTCGTCTCGCCTCCGCGCCTCCCCCGAACGTGTCCGCGACAAACCAGAGCCACCGCCGAAACCCCGATCCCTCACCTCGGCTATCACGCAATCGCCCTTTGCGTCCCCGCTCGGCCAAACGCGGCTGACGAGGTCAAACTCGCTGCGCCCGTCGCCACCTTCGCCGTCGGCAGGACACAAGGGGCGCACGCGGCCTGAGAGCGTGCATGCCCTGCTCAGCAGCATTGGTGGCTCGCTGCGCCTGTCGGAGTCGCCCTTTGGAGACCCAGTAGGGCCGCGCAGGGAGGAGCGAGAGGCGCTTTTTCCGCGGCAGCAGCAGCGCGAGTCGGAGGTGGATGAGTCGGACTCGGACTCTGACGCCGATATCGACGCGGATGGGCAGTGGGTGGGTGCCGGGCGTTTCGATGGTTCCGATGCGGATGCGGGCCAGCGTGGTTCAGCACCGTCGCGATGGCGCTCGGAGCCAGGGATAGATCGCAGTAGCCGCAGCGACCGCGTGCTGGTGCAGGAGCGGGATTCGCTCAAGTGGCCTGTAGATGTCGAGGGGGAGGGATGGCGCCCGCTTTGACTCCGCGAACAGCTATATATTATATATCGTACGCACGCAATCCTCAATTGTATAAAGCTGTACTACCAATAAATGACGCCTCAGATTTCTGACCCTACTGTCAGCGCCCTGTAGTATCAAGACATTCTCGGACGCTCTGTCTACATTCATCAGCACATCTCTCATGCCGAGCAATGTTCCCGTTACTCTGCTCTTCGAACCTGGGAATTAGTTTTTTTGCGATTCGCTAACATTACTAAGGGGCGCAACAGCTTCCTACTGCTACCTGCATTCCGTTCCTCACGCGATCGCCAGTAAGGGCATGCCACACCACCTACTCCATCTTCTCGGGATTCGGGAACGCCTTCATCCATCGGTGTCTTAAAGGTTCCGCAATGCTGACACCCTCCGAGTGGTGCGTCAACCTATCTGTTTCTGGTCTACCGCGTTGATTTGTTCGACATTGTCGTCCCTGTCCAGGTCACAGCTTTCGCGGAGGTCTGAGTATTCGAATTTGGACTGGAAAGCTTTTTGCTATGTATTGGCTTCTCTCTAACTATGATTCTTTATCCCGTGGGTGTTTCGTTTTTTGAGACGACACTTATGTCCGTATCCGAGGAAGTACTGACTTCCCTGCCCGGCTAGGGCTAGATGACGAAACAGGAGCTTGAAATCATGAACAATCTAGTGGCAACCTGCCAGTTGAAAAAAATGCGCGCTTGAAAGGTCGTCGAATTGAGAACATACTTCAAGGAGTGAGAAGGCATTGATACTGTGGTAACTTCCCGGACGAGCGACGCGGGAAGGAAACTGACTTCGCATTAGTGTCGCAAAAAGAGACAAAATACCTACTTCGGCCTCGAGCGGCGCGTGTTCGCCGATAATATTCGACGCGTACGCGTTATGGACGCGTATTTGTGCGCTTCACCGATTGCTGTCGGGTTCCTCGACTCGGAGTCAAATCCGGAGTCAAGCCTGTTGATAAATCGCAACTTGACAAAGAAAATGATGCTAAAAGGTATATAAAAAGGCCAGCCACTGGGCGGCTTAGGCTCAGACCAGCACCTTCCGAAGAATAACCTTCAGTAGGGCAGACCCGCCGGTTAAGTAGCAGCTAATCAAGTGACCGGGTTAATCTGCACATGTAATTTTCGGAAGCCTATTTCCCCACACTAATGTCAGAGCTCGACGCGGCGACCCTCTACTCTCTTTGTGAGGGCGAAGGGTATCTTCCAGACTTCCACAGTATTTACACGAAAATTGGTGGTTTGTTGGCAAGTAGTCCACAGTTACTGTGAGGACATTGGTCCGATGGGTCGCTAAGTGCTGTTAAGAAAGTTCAGGAGCAGCAGGATGTGTCTACTAAGTACATCTCATCAAGTTCGATGAGTATTGGAAAATTTAAAGCGATGGACGCATCGCACGATTCGCAGCTGAGCATGTGGTCGCGGTAGACTCCGCGGATGTTTGTAATATCAACAACCCGATATGGAAGGTGTTTAGTTGATCATTGATGGTATGCTCGGCTAGCAAATTCAATACCTCTTGGCGGCGAACGGAGCTAGATTTCTATGGGGACCACGGTGTGCGGAAGTAATTTCTTTTCATCTTGAACCAAGCACCACCAAGCTAAATTTAGCCAAACCCTTGCACGAACGAACCACGCTCCCTTTTCACACTCTTTCCATCTCCATACTATCTTTTCATCAAGACCCTGAAGAACTTGACCCCTTGAAATTGATTCCGCCGGAAGCAGATCATCCATATCCGGAGATAAGGTCACGGGAAGTTGTTGTTTTTATTTGCGAATCGTGGTTCTTCCTTTCCCGCCCTCTTCCTGCCGGCGCCCATAAAGGCAAGACACGAGGCAAGCACCGTCATCATACACGAGGCTCGCGCGCGCTACCCCAGCCGTACAGCCGCTGTCTTATCTCGTGGTCGCGTCTGTCGTCGAGCACGATACGGGAAAAAAATCCAAAAAAAATCTTCGCCACACGTCCTATCTACGCCCTCCTTGTGGACCTTACGCACTTTACTGACTATTACGCGCACGAATGTCACGACAACCAACCACAGATTCCCCCACAAACGATTCTGTCGCCGGCGTCGAGTCGCTGCTCGAGCAACTCCAGGCCGATAACTCCGAGGAACCATCGTCTGGCTCCCAACCTCGCACAGTGTCCAAGGACTCAGACGGTTACCCTTCCTGGCTTCCCAGACGACCCCTGCATCCCGCACCGGCCTCCACGTTCCAGTCGTCGATCCACGAGGCGGGGCCAAGCGACCATGGCGGCAGGAAGCCCACACCACGCTCCGTTCGCATTGTCAGTCTTCAGGACGCGTCAAACGAGAAGGACCGCAGGGAACCCACCGACCAGACCAGGGTAGGTGTACCGCCGCCCCGTGTTTGGTCAAAGGGAATGGGGACGCCGCTTCCCCCCGCCGCCTCTGAGGATTACCCTCGGCGTCCGCCTCCCCGACCCAGGTTTCATGCGAACGGTCTTCATTTGGAACATCTTCAGAATCCCGCCCTCAAGTTCCGCCTCTACTTCTGGCTGTTTCCCATTTTCGTCTTCGCGCACATCCCTCTTCAAACGTTCTTCGATTTCAATGCTGTATTCATGTTGATTCAGTGAGTTATTCATAACTATGATCCGTTAATTTATCGCTAATCCTGATCGACAGGATCTCCAAGTTCCCAAACCCTGATGCGCCTGGCGTGCCTGGCTCAGGCAGGAACTGGGCATTGGCGGCAGCGGCCTACGTCGCTTGCTGGCTTGTTTGGATACTCCCTATTTTCGTCGTCTATGAGCTCGTATATTCTTTCGGTCGCCGATGGCGTGTTAGTGAGTACTTCTCATCATTTTCCCTCCAATCTCCGTTCTCATATTTCTAGAACGACCCATCATGCTTCCACTCTACCTGTCTTCCCCTGGTTTTAACCTCGTGTCCATGACTTCGTATACGAACTTCTGCTTCATGCTTCATCTCCGCTTCTCTGCATTCTTCGGAGAAAACGGAAGTCTGAGGGATGGGATGGCCGAGACGTTTTGGTTTTACTCGAAAAATCTGCCGACGGTCGCTCTGCTGCTTCCTCGCGCGGGCCTGTCGCTTGCCGTATTGCTCGCATTCTCGTCCCCGGATGTCGGGATCGTCGCGCTCGCTGACGCAGGTGTCAGCAGCCATCGCGACTCCACATATTTCCGATCTGACGGCGCCCTTACAAGCTACGCTCGGGGCGTTCTTATTGCTAACGCTGCTTGGACAGCCTGGCGGGCCCTTATTGTATTGTTGAGCTGGTGAGCGGGCCCCTGCATCTTGAATGTCGTTCCTCTTATTCAATCCGGTGTAGGATCGGTCTCTGGGTCGTTAGTGGCTCTGGCTGTGCTGGACTTTGCGGACCCCGACACCGGTGGGAGGAGGACGACGCGGAGAAGACCATGTCGGTCTACAGCGACAATATTTCGGACCTGGAAGCGCTACCCTGGAGTTGGCGGGAGCGGACGGCCCTGCGAGTCCAAGAGGCCTTTGAGTTCTGCTTGACAGTCCGGCCGTCGTCTGGCCAGCGGAGGAAAAATGTCACAGACAACAGCGAGCTTGCGGATCCAGCGACCCCAGAGCCGTTCGAAGGGATGGAGCAGGTGCTTGCGGCCGTCGGGTTCCCGTCTACGCCGGCCCCTGCGCGGCGTGGGGTGTTGTCGGGGGATCTCTTCGAGACGCCGACGTCGGAGCATGCGACGCACTTCGGCGATATTATCCCGAAGGTCGTGCAAAAATCCTCCAAGGAGCGAACTGCGGGGCCGTCTTCGCCGCTGATGGCACTGCCGTATCCGTTCACTGCACCTGGCGCTCGGATGTCCTCTCAGGATCGTGTGCCGTTCCCGCCTTCACCCGCACCTGCAGGTGAGGACACGAGCGGCAGTTTGGAGGGGGAGGACGAAGAGGACGAAGACGAGGAGGAGGAGGATGAGGACGAAGATGAGGACGAAGAGGACGAAGAAGAAGGCGAAGTCGTTGGAGGTCCCGGGAGTGAAGAGCCGTCTTCAGGACGTGCGTCCGGCTCCATGTCCAGTTTGGGTCATCCAGTCGTCTCTCGGTATCCTTTCCAGCTCCGCAGACCAGCTCGTGGACACAGCGCGTCTTCCGGTGCTGCCTCACATGTCACCCCCACGTCTCGTAACACCCGGTCGACCCAGTCGCACGTCTCGCAGTCGACGCGCGTCTCTCAGGCTACGCAGTCCACAGGGAATCGCGAGTCCAGCGACTCGCATTCGCCCCGGTCGCAAAATACCTCTAGCTCAGGCCCATCGAACCCGCGGCATGTTAGCGCTGTACCAGGCGTCATCCCCATGCCCCCGCGGCATCCGCAGCAAGGGCGGACTCGTAATCGGGCAGGGACGGTTCCGGTTCCATCTGGATCATCTTCATCTTCAGCTTCATCTCCTGTCGACTTCCCGCGCGCTGGCAGACCACGTGCTAGAACACGTATGGACAGCGGCGTTACGGATGCGTTTGGTGTGGTCGTTGCGCACGCGGCAGGCGGCGGAGAGCAGCAGGAGATGGATGTGGACCAGGCGGAGTCGGAAGGTTCTCATGAGGCCGAGCGGGAGGACCAGCTGGGGCTGCTTTCTGCACATCCGAGCCCAAGGTCTTCTTTCACTGCTTTGCGGCACCGAGCTAGCAACTTGTCGCCGGGGCGCCGCACCTATGGATCGCAGTCGTCTCATTCACGGACCCATTCTCACTCTGGTTCGTCCTCGTCGCGCTCGCGGACGGGGTCCGTCTCCGTCTCGGTACGGTCGCGCGCGCAGTCGCTGCTCCAGAACATCGGGGCTGCCTCGCATTCTTCGCTGGAGCTCGTGCAGGGCGCTATGAGACTACGCGCCAATTCATCGATGGCGCGCTTGGAGGAGGACACATCGGACCGGGCCAATACACATTCACGTTCGGGGAGTGCTTCTGATGCGATGCCGAGTAGTGGCGAGAACCATACCTTCGGGCATCCCCTGAGGACAGAATGGCACGATGCGGAAGAACAGGTGCAGTCCGGAAGCGAGGCCGCTGCCGCTCCTACGGCGGAACCCCGCCGAGACTCACCCCCGCGTTTACAGCCATCTCAATCCCGAGCGTCTGTCTTCTCTGCACCCTCCACTCAGCAACCTTCGGAGCGGACCGTGTCTCGGCCTCCTAGTGCAGAGAGACAGATAGCTGAGGCTGCGGGCATTCCTATAATCCGCCACGATGACGCCTCCGAGTCATCTTTCGTCAGTTATCCAGACATCAGCAGTGCTCCTCAGTCTTTTGTGACCGCCCCTGCGACCATTGAGGGCGGCACTACGGAGTCGAGCGGACGCACCATTTCGAGCTGGGGAGGCGTGTCGCACATGCGGGATCCTTCGCAAGGAACGTGGCAGCATCCTGGTCCTGCCTAAGTACGCATGGCGTGTATTGCGCGCCAAACTTCAGTGTTAACGTGTACATCATCATTCACCCTTGAAAGCCTTCATTGCACCTCCCCTTTGCCTCAATTCCCTCATCATCCATCTATTCACCACGTACTTATTAGACATCACATACGCCTTGTATCATATACTCCATTCGTCACCCCGCCGCGCCCCTCCATCCTCCACCCTGCACTTACTTATTTCACTATTTCCGGTTACTCACCCTCAACATGGACTTGAAGGAATTTCGGATGGATGGATCTCCCACGATTATCTCTTTCAACGCCACAACCCTCATCTTTCATCCGCCGCGACCTACATACTATTACTCACTTGCTCTTATTGCCCGTAGTGTAGGTGCTATATAGTCACCATATCCAAATTTCATTCCAAGTTGAAGCCTTATTTAAATAACGCGATGAGACATGTAGTACTAAATAGTGGTAAGATCCGGGACCTTCGGATGCAGTCCCGCGCTTGACAGTGACTACTAGCGGAAGCTGGTTAGGTGGTTTAGAAACCGAACCTGGGTTAGAAACGAACCTGGGGTTAGAAACCGAACCTGGGTTAGAAACCGAACCTGGGGTTAGAAACCGAACCTGGGGTTAGAAACCGAACCTGGGTTAGAAACCGAACCTAACCATATGTTCCGTTCCCGACAGGGTGTCGGGAAATTTCCTTTTTGGGAAGCTCCGACGCGTTTCCCTGCACAGCATCCCTGACCAATCCGGAAATTCCTAACACTCTTTCCCTTGGAACTTGACCCCAAATTCCAGCTCGTTTTAAGGGCGAAATCAGGGAATCTGACGTTAACGCGGGTGGAATCTGACATTAATAGACCTGGAATATGACATTAATAGCACGGAATCTGGCGTTTTGA
>QVIE01001100.1:0-14756 GCA_013387415.1 Panellus pusillus | reverse complement strand
AGAACTCGCCGATCTTGGACAGATCAAGCGGATCGGCCTTTACGAGTTTGTAGGATTGGATGTCTTCGTCTTTTCGTAGATGCTGTTGGTGACGCCCTCGGGAGCTGGTCCTCCGTTAGAGACGTTGTATTTGATACCGAAGTCCTTATCTGGGCCGCCAGGGTTGTGGCTAGCAGTGAGGAGGATGCCGCCCTTAGCCTTGTACTTGCGGATGACATTAGACGCGGCGGGGGTGGAGAGAATGGCGTCTTTGCCAACTATGAACTTTGCGACGCCATTGGCAGCACCGATCTTGAGGATCGTCTGGACAGTCTCGGGAGAGAAGAAGCGACCGTCTCCACCAATGACTAGGGTGGAGCCTTGGGGCTCGATAACATCGAAAATGGCCTGGACAAAGTTCTCGGTGTAGTGCTGGCTCTGCGGTGAGTAGGACTATCGGAGACGCGTGGTAGATGTTCAGACCTCCTGCTGGAACACTTTGACTCTACCAGACGCGTCAGTTAGAAGATAACAATAGGGGATGAGCTGCACCTTTTCCTGAGACCGGATGTACCAGGCTTCTGGCCGTCAAAGGGTTTCGTAGAGACGGTGGTTATATCGTTGCTCATCGTGGTGCACAGAAGGCGCGAATCGGCTCAGGTTCTTAAATAGTGATGTCAGTGGCTGTGCTGCTATTCCCGCTGCAACGTGCGAGGTACAGACTCAGGGCACGTCTGTTATGTACGGTACATAGGGCCAAACTGCCATTCTTAAAAATTCACCATTTATCAGTTCACCTTTTCAAGGATTTTTGAAGGCTTCTTGGATGGTGTTTCAAGGATCGATTGCCCTGACAGTGAGTATGACACTGAACAGTGAGCGCAAATCATGCGAGCGAGAATTGGAACCAATTCCTCCGTGGCAGAGTCCTCAAAAATGACCTTATTGGGCATTTGGCGTCATGGTATTTGCGCGTGTTATTAGGTCGTAAGGTGGTCGTTACTAGTCACCAATTTTGGCAGCCGCCTGAACGACCACGATCCCGGAGCCAGCTCCCGTGATCACAAAAGAGGTCGCGACATCTCCAAGGTCTTTCTCACCTCCGCACTAACACTTCCATACTCACCAGCGAGTTCTTTCAGCTCCCCCGCGTGGTTCTCCACAGCCATCCTTCGAGATCTGCCGACAACCAGCATGACACGCGGAGGGCGCGCCTGCGTAGCTATCGCCTCGCGATACGAGTTGACTTCGCGAATGACCGCGTGCAGCGGAATCGAGCTCGCCAGCTCGCGGAACTCGATACCCGGCGGAGTTGCCATGGACGTCGAAGCGCCGTCAGCCGAAAGGGTCGATAATGGCACGTACTTCGCCCACGCGACGTTGTCCGCCGTCTCGGACTGCATCCGCGTCTCAGTCGTCGGGCGACCGTACACAGTATCGGGAAAAGCTGCCACAGCCTATGAAAGCGCTGTTGGCTTCACTCTACACACAGGGCTGCGACAAGCTCACCGATGTCACAGTAAGCAGCTGAGGCTCGTCTCGCTTCTCGACATGAACGCTTGTCACTCGCGCGAGCGGCGGATCGAGATCTCTTTTCGTCGCGCGCAATACAGTTGCCGTGACATTGGGACTAGCACACAGCTGCACGACAAATCGAGAGCGAGGCGGTCGTCAGGCCCGCCAAAGAAAGGCAGGAACAGATGCTGCTTGCTCCCCGCCGTAAACACTTCAGTAGAATGCTGCTCCTGATCCACAAACAACGCGACATCCGTCTTCGCAGTAGAAAACACGCCACGGACAAAATGCGCATGGAGCGCTGACGCCGATTTGTTGTCGTGCGCCCCGCCGACTTTGAATAGCACGTCGAACGGGTTCTGCAGCTGACTCTTGCTGGGTGTGATTGGAGGCGCCCCGTGAGGCTCGTGCGGCGCGAGCGTGTGCTCGGCGCTGAGGTGACTGGATCCGACGGGCAGCCAGGGCAGCATAATCATGTCCGAGTCCGTATTCCGTGCATGTTCTGTAACGCTGGATGGGAGATCGTCGAATGGTACGACGCTCAAGGCCGTCATTATGGGCAGATCATGTAACTGGCCGTACATGCGGAAGATGGCGAGGAGAGGATCTGAGAGAAGGAGAGATTCGGAGGCTGAAGATTTCATCACCGCAGAGACACGGTCAGAGAGCTCGATCAAGCGAAGGGCTTCAATGGAAATGTGATCAGGGGAAGAAGTACGCAGCAAGCTAGTCTTTGAAGCTCGCCGTTCCTCGCTCGGAGACGATGCTGAGGGCGGTGGTTGGATGAGATGAACCATGGACATCATGCCAGGGAGGTGCTCGAGCTTGTCAAGGACGAAGATAAAGCGCGAGCGAGCGCCATGGAGTGAGCCATTTGGATCGCGCCTATCGTCCCTTGCGCCGACGGAGTTGAAGTTTGCTCCTGCTTCACTAGCACACACGCGTCTCTCCGGCGGATAGAGGGCAGTAACCAATGGTGTAGTCATACAAGTGAGAGTCAAAGCCTAAACGAGAGTCAGTTCCTCGAAATTAGATATAGAGAAACCACGATACCTCAAGAACAAAAATTGAGAAGACACGCGGAGACAGAATACCGGCGCTCAAACCAACGTTGAGTACAATGAGCTCCACAAGGCTAGGCAAGGAATCAGTACTCAAGAATAGAGTTTCACTGTTCACGTACCCTTTACAACTCATCAGAGAGCCTATTGTACTTGACTCCCGCCAAGTGAAACCGGCCACATATCGAGCAGCAAGTGTGCAACCCCCAAACTTTCCGGTGAAAGCCAGAGCAATGACCGCGAACGTGAAGCCCCACGTAATTCCTAAGTGGATACATGAGAAGATAGGACGTATGTAGGTGCGCACGGAGCTTGCCATTGTCAAGCAATCCTAGATTAGTGGACAAGCCGGAGATCGTGAAGTACTATAGGGCATGAGCCTTGGAAGCCGAAAGAAGTCGGAGGGAAACGTACTAGCGGCAAAAATATAATCGAAACCATATCCTCCAGTTTTTCGGTAAGAGCGATAGCAAGACCACCCTCTCGCGGCACAATGATCCCAGCGACAAACGCACCAAAAATGGCGTGCACGCCGATGATGTCGGTGAAAAACGCAGATCCGAATACGAGAAGAATGGTGACCGTCATGAAAAACATGGTTGGACCGTTTTCAACCGAGCCGGTCTTGTGCGCCAGCCACCGTAGCGCGAACTTGCCGGGGAAGAGGAGCAAGAGCGTCCAGCCGACACAGATCATGAGAATCCAGAGGGCGGTGAGGCCGGAGCCAGCGTTAACGAGCGCAACTGAGAGTGCTAATAGAGTCCACCCAATGATGTCGTTGCCTACCCCTGCACTGGTTTCAACTTCAGCGCTGTGGATCAATGCACTGTGAGCGGACAAATACCTGAGTACAACGATCCCGACAGTGGTGTCCAAGAGCTTGAGCTCCGTCAAGATACGGCAGAGAACGGGAAACGCCGTAATCGAATAAGCAACGCCGGTGAACAGCATGAAGTACGTGAATTTGACGCTCTGGTCGACGAAATGGTGATACAAGGGCACTGCTAGGGCAGATCCGAGTCCGAAAGGCAGGATCATGCCAGCAAAGGCTACCGTGGCTGACAATCGTGCATTACGCTTGATTATTGCGGCGTCGATTTCGAGTCTATGGGCGTCACTGAGAGGCCCTGCTGCTCGCAAATAGGAGTTGCGCCTACCCAACCAGGAACAGAAAAAGAACCAGTCCGATATTGGCTACTCTAGACAAAAATAAGCATGCGCCTCGGTCGATGACTGTCGTGGCCTTACAGCGAAAGGTAGGGCAGAGAAGCCGCTGGGAATATGTGATCTGTGAATCCGGGTATACGTCCGAACGCGGTGGGTCCTGAGTGTTATTAATAGCAGGAGATGAGATATTATTTAGTACCCTCACCAAGCAGAATGCCTCCCAAAACCTCAGCGATGACTTTGGGTTGATTCAACTTCCCGATAACTGAGGCGCATGTATATGAATGAAATGAGCCGCGCACCTTTCGCAGGCCCAAGGATAAGAGAGTGGCTGTTCCGACAATAATTCCTGCTCGATCGTTGAGAAGGGAAATAGCGCCCGGACTGGTCCCAAACGGACTGACCGACTTGTATTATCCACAACCTGATGGGGTCCGAAAGATTCACGGCAGAGGGATCTTTCCCGCTGAGGAGACCTCCCTTGAGCTGAACATGAACAAAATTTACGCAGGTCTGGACGGCTAAAGACCTGATCGGGAGCAGCACGGGCCTGGAAGAGACTAATGAGGGTGGTAGAACGGGTCATTAAACGGATGGCCAGTGAGGGGGAGAGCAAACCGCTGGTGGCTTCATCGCGATTCGCGATCCAATTGGACGTGAGATCGGCCCGAAGAAGCTTACAACTGGCTCTCAACAGTCTCAACGCCTGCATTTCTTTGTTGACATCGACAGCAACTAGGCAGTATGGAGGGCCTCATGTCAGACCGCATATGAACCACCCAGTACAGGTCAAGAAGCTCCGGATTCTCTCCGAGTAAGGCAGCTAATTCTTCTCCACCCGTTGCACTTTCTCGTAAATTTCCCGTTTTCGTCTGGATTCCTCCAGGTCCGCTTCTCGTTGAAGCATCTTTTCTTTCCGACGTTCGTCGTCTCGTAAAACACCCTTGTACATAGTCTGTCGGAAAAAACATTGAACTGAGGGATGAATGGACTAGCAGTGAACCATGGACCTCGGCCTGCTGATCCTGTTGGAAATGAACAGCCCAGATCGTGAGCGATGAAAGAGCAATGGCCGCTACGAGCGTCGCTTTTGCTCGCGTCGACATCCACAGGCGCACGGACCAGACAATAAGGACAAATATTGGAACAAACTTACTCTCCCATCCACGACTATGTCTGAGCCGTCTGTCAGTCAATAGTGTGCCCGCTCATTGTGTATCCGCTGACTCACAACCAGGACTTCGAGGCGGCCTTAAAAGAGATTGTCCATGCTAAGAGGTTATCGGCATCCAAGATGAACAACTTGACGGAGATTGCGCTCAAATCCATGCAGGTGCGTAGCCTACCTGCCTTGTCCTTTCCCTCACTTACCAGCCAGGCAGAACGATACGCAGCTTGTGTCCATCTTGTATCGAACGCACAAATCACTTCAACCGGTGGCCAAGGTCTCCAGTCTCTATGTCTTCGACGCACTTGCCCGGGCTGCTCGCGCTCAAGTTGTCAAGCAAGGTCTCACTGGTGACATGAACACCTCGAAAGGGAATTGTGCAACGTTTCTGCTCAAGCTTGAAGGCGTTCTCGAAGGCTTAATACGAGACATGATCTCTACTTCGGCACCCGAATGCAAGGTTCGTCTTCACAAGATGCCTCAACATCGGCGGACGCATAGTCTTTGAAAAGATCCTATCTGCCCGTCTGTCGGCTGTCCGTCGATTCTCCCTTTCTTCTGTTTGTATCGGTGGATAGAACAATCCTGACTTTTGTCGATCGCTTCATTAGGAAAAGACCAAAAAGATTCTCGATATATGGTCGAAAGGGAGCACATTTCCGCCCGCCATTCTAGTACGGCTAAAGGATGTGGTTAACGGAACAGAAAAAGGTGCATATCCACAGTTCATGTATTCGATAAGTATCCCTGTAATTTCACCGTGCCCTTTTGTGCTCTTCTGTTCCTCGACTCCTTGAGACCAGCCAACTGAAATGTTTTCGGTTTGTTTTTCATAGATGTCCAAGTAAAAATGCCATCCGATCCACGTTCAGCGACCGCCGCCATCACTTCTCCAACTGCTATCAATCCTCCCGCAGTGGCCCCAGTTCTCCTCGTGCCAGCCCCCGCACCCGTACTGGATCCCCAAGCGACACTTCTCGCTCTTCTCACGCAAGCCGCTCAAGCTAATGCGGGGTAAGACTTTCGTAACAGAATGAAGAGCAGATTTCTGATTTCTTCGTTCAGGCAAACGGCAACAAATATTGCCGGGGCTCCGCAACTGTCAGTCCTGCAGCAGCTCGCTCTCAAGGCAAATATCACAAATATTCCACCGCCAGCCGCTTATCCTGACCGGAATTTCTCCGGCGGACCTTCTCCGCGATCACCCCCTTCGTATCGGGATGAACCTTATGGCGCCGGTCGCCGAGATTCGAGATTCGAACGTGGGAATGGCCAGGACCACAGACGAAATTACGACGACAGGAATAACTACCGAGGCGGATTCCGTGGCCGTGGTCGGGGAGAAGGGCGAGGCTGGGATGACCGTGAGCGGTATACCAAAGACGCGGACCACAGCCCGCCTCGCAGGGGTAGGTCAAGTCGGTCAAGAAGCCCCCAAGTAGATACAGGCGAGACGTGAAACCCTACAGCCCACCGCGTCGGCCTTCTCTGGCGTCCCCACCGAACACTGTTCGTGAAGCTGGGAAAGACGAGTTTGGGCGCGACATCCGATCAGCGTCGCCGTCATTGTCACCTGCTCCTCCAACTCCCGCTCCCGCCCCACCAGCACTCAATCCAACTCCCCAGCAACCGCCACCGCCACCGCCACCAGTACCTCAGGCAGCTCCGGGTGTCGTCGGTACACAGAATGTAGAACGCCCGCATGCTGCTGCAGCCGCAGCGCTCACGAGTAATCATGATCAGATGTTGTCATTAACACCATCGGTAGATGCGAGTACATCTTCGCGCGATGCTGGTACCGTTGTCCCGTCTGTCCCGTCGAATAAAATTCCGTCCCCGCAGCAAGGCTTGGAGAATTTTAGTCTTACGACATTTGATTTTACGGCGCCGTCCTCGTGGGAGGCACTAGGAAAGATGTGGCAGGTCACCAGAGGCTACGCGCCGTCACAAAACGAGCTCTTTGAGTTTGTCATGTCTGGCGGTGTCATGTCGGCTCCGCAGCAGCAGCAGGAATGGAATGGGTCGCGAGCCTGGCGTGGGGGTGCGCGGGGCAGAGGAGGGTCGAATTCGAGAGGGAGAGGTGGTTATTACGGCGGAGGATATGCACGTGATGGGCCACGCATCGGCGAAACGGACGCGATTATCCTAGGAGGAGGGGACGAGATGGCCCAGCAATAACGCGTAGGCCAGAAAACCATTGGAGGGCGGGGCGGGCGGGGCGAACGAGTGCAGGACGGAAGGGCGAGATTCAGAACAAGTACCATTCCATATGAACGATTCGCAATTATCAATTGTATAAAGCAGCTATTGTACTACACCTCTTCAGCACTCTTTGACTGTTTTTATTACACGTCCAGTTCATGTTCGAGTCGTTGTTCAAGTCAAATTCTGTTTCCCTTCTGCGCTCGTCGGTCATGCCTGTCCGTCTGACTGGGTTATGCCTTGTTGTGCTACACACCCATGTCATCTTCGAGTCTCGTCAACTCCATGTCAGGAACTCTTTGCCGCCTGGTATCTTCGTCATTATGTAGTGGCCTCGGTTTCCCGTACGTATGACTAGCAAAATTACGGGCCTCAAAGGGCGAAGGCCAGAAAGCAAGATAACATATGGCGGCGCATACGACGCCGATGGCCCCACCAGCGATGACATCCTCTCTGTGGTGTCTCTGAACATCATCAGTAAAGAGAGCAGACACGGCGTGGCCGAGACGAACATAGTCTTCCAGGCGTGTAACCGCGACATACATAGCCCAGCAGAGAGGAAGGAGAGTCAGAGAAAGTCTGACCAGTCGGCTGGATGTAGCAGGTGCTTGGAAGCACCATCCGGCAGTTTGGCCAGCCAGCCAAAACGAGAGGAAAGTCATGCCAGCAAAAGCCGCGGAGGAGTGTCCTGAAGGAAATGAGCGCCTGCCGTCCAAAATGTCCGCCGTTTTGCTGCAATATGATTATTTAAATAATCATGGCAGCCCAATTTCGTCCGTGCGAGCTTACCCAGTACACGCTTTCGCGATGTCATCCCACTTACAACGCGCAAGGAAGTCTGGTCTCAATCTGCCTGTAGCATGCGGCTGTCAATTGAGGAAGGCATATGAGTTGATAACCTGACCAACTCGAGCCTTGAGAACATTAGTGAATAAGCGGGCCATTCCTCTCCCAGCGAGGAGAGCTAGCAATCCATGGTGTGAGGCCCAAAAAGACAGCCGATACAACGCGGTAATGATAACAAGTGCTGCGGGCACCAGAAGTGCAATGAAGTGATTTAGAGTTCCACTGATTCTGCACAAGGCTGAGCGGTTCGAGGGACATTCAGAGTCTCACTGACTGGCTATGCTTGTGGGAATAGCTAATGATTACATCCGTGGAAGAAAATTCACGTTCAAACACAGGGAGGTGGTTAGCCAGCTCTGACAGAACCCAGAACGCCGCAACAATACTCCTAGGCCCAGATCCAGTCAAAAACATGATCTAGTTTTGCATGAAGATGCACAGACCAGTCTGCGAGATACGAGGAGATGAACTGGAGAGCATCGTTGCCAAACGCTTGCTTTATCTTGGCCGACAAAGACATCCGTCGCAAACAAGCGCAAGCACCATAACGCGTTACCCTTCGCGTTCGTGACACCGACTCTTTACTTTCTCCCATCCCATGGCAAAGGAGAACTCCAAGCTCAGGGCGGCAGGCCAGAAATCCATCAAGTCATTTTTCAAAGGAAAAGGCAAGACCAAGGATGACCCTGAAGATGATGCTGAACTACCGAACGCGTCCGTCGACGAGGATCAGTCGGACGACGACACTCGCGCTGCCACTTCATCCAGTGAGCCCTCTATGTTGCATGTTCTCGCGATTTTACTCATGGAGAACCCAGACAAGATGGCATCGTCTCCCGATATGTCAGATCTGCCCCCCATCCACGAAATTCCCGCGATTTTCGACGACCTCGTCAGTCGAATTCCGAAGATCAAAAAGGTCGCACAGCACGTCGACGGACGTAAACTACGCGTCGCTACCATGTGTTCGGGAACAGAGTCGCCTCTCCTGGCTCTCGAATTGATCCAGAAAGCCGTCTTAGACCGGCATGATATCGACCTCAAAATCGAACACGTCTTTTCGTGTGAGATTGAACCATTCAAGCAGGCGTACATCGAACGAAACTTTCACCCACCCCTTCTGTTTCGTGACGTGTGTGAGCTTGGGAACGACGAAGCGTGCGTGCACATCCCTCATCTCCTCCTTGAAGTCTCACCAGGTTCACAGCCATACGGCCTATGGCGCATTGGCCCCCGTCCCCGGGAATGTCGATTTGCTTGTTGCGGGGACGTCCTGCGTGGACTATTCCAACTTGAACAACGTCAAACAAGGTCTAGATGCCAAAGGAGAATCGGGGCAGACGTTCCGTGGCATGCTGGGTTGGGTCAAAAAACACCAACCTCCCATCGTGATACTCGAAAATGTCTGCTCGGCACCCTGGCCCCGAGTCCAAGAAGAGTTCACCAAGATTGGATACAGTTCCAAATTCTCTCGCTTCGATACGAAATTCTACTACATTGCTCACACCCGCACTCGAGTCTACCTCATTGCCGTTAACTCCAAAAAGTCTGGTATCCCAGATGAATGGTTCAAACTCGTCAATCAAGACTTGAAACGGCCGGCGTCCTCCTCCCTGGATGCATTTTTGCTTCCTTCGGACGATCCTCGTATACATCAAGCTAGACAGAAACTTGTCAAGGAGAGTTACAATGCTCTTGATCGTCGGACCGGACGGACGGATTGGAATCGTTGTGAGAGACGCCACGAACGAGCTAGGTCAGACGAATGTTTAGGAAAGAAGAGACCTCTCACTAACTGGGACGACGGTAAATTCGCTTTGCTATGGACCTTCCTTCGGAGACTCAACCTCGATGTAGGCGGTTCTTGTGATGTTCCCGATTACAGCTGGGGGATTGGGCTGTCGGTCAAGTCGAGCGTGTATGGGATCTCATGGACATCCTTTACTTGCGATCCGCGAAAAAGGGCGTCGACCCGTCCTATAAGACGTGAGGAGATCTTGTCCGCTCCTCTTTGATGCTCTCTGACGTTCAGTTCGTTCCAGCCAGGTCTGGAATCTCTCGCAAAACGTGGACCGAACGCATGGCTCGAGGGTCGGGATCTGCCCTTGTCTGACGCCTTCCATGATCCCATACATTACCAACCGCGGCGGCCCTATGGTCGGACTGGAAGCCTTGGCAATGCAGGGCCTTCCTGTCGACAAACTTCTCTTGACGCGCGAGACCGAGGATCAGCTGGCGGATCTAGCAGGCAATGCCATGTCCACCACAGTCGTCGGCGCTTGTATTCTAGCAGCACTGGTCTCCGGGATGAGCCTTCTCAGTGCTGGGAATGATTCGAAAACCTATGAAGCGAAGTCTTCCAAGGCTTCGATCTCGGAAGTTGACTCTGAGGAAATGGAAGTTGACTCAGCGCCGGATCGAATCGAAGATCACATTGTGGGCGAAGACCAACTGTTATCCAAACCACTGGACCTCTCGGTTACAAATGACGATCATCTACTCTCCGATATTCTGACCCAAGCCGACCGTAGTGCCCGACTTTGCGATTGCGAAGGCCGCGCAGACGTCACCACCAGACAAATTTCGCGTTGTCATGATTGCGGGGCGTCGTCTTGCTCAAAATGCGGCGGTCGCCGGAGCATAATCCCTCCCCGGTTGATGTCGCATACCGGATTCATCCGTCAGAGTTCGCTGACCAACTCAAGTCTACCCTCCCAATGTGCCTGTTTTTTGAAGGTTTCTCCGAGGCACTTCTTGAGGAGCTCAAAGGTGAAGCCGAAATTACGGTTGCCCCAGAGCTGTGGTCGTCCTGGTGCGATTCTGTGACTCGGATCTCGCAAGCGGAGATGCGCTTCGTTGAGCCCAAACGACAGGAGATTTGGATTGCCAGCTATGAGTCGCCGCACGCGCTACTAGAACTGCATCTGCACCCTCAACAACCTGAATGGCGGCTGTATGGCAAGGCGCTGGCCAGCGAACCCGCCAACGCGGAGATTCGCCAGATTTTGAAGGCGCCGGTCGGACGTCTCCGCTGCAACGGTGCTCTACTCTCAGGGTCATGGCAGATCGCGCTACCTCAATTTGAGACCGTCCGAGTTGGCATCCAGGGCATTGGTGAACCTGTACCCTCGTGGGAAGCGCGTCTCGGCCTCACCGAGGACATTTTCAAAGACAAGATGGTCCACTCCAAATTGCAGATAACTGTGCCCTCTGACGTCGCGGGTAAGTTCGACCGCGACATATCTGGGGTTTACACCCTTTTCGAAAAATGCGGCACAGCAAACGGCGCGTTGCACAAGAAGGAGATGACGAAGGGAGAGGAAGAGTTACCTCCCATTTTCCTGCTCATGCATCCGCAGCGGACCAGCGATGAGAATGACGCATTCGTTTTCTCGATCAGCAGGCGTAGGTACGCATATGGAGAATCCCGACCAATCATCGCAGAATTGGATCCCAAGTGGAGGCAGTCGAGCGACGACGGCACCAAGCAGGTCGCTTGCCGCGTCCCTATTTGGAAAGTGGCAAAATCGATGAGATTAAAGGTAATCAGTCGCCTTCGTTGGATTTTCTCTCTTCTCATCACATACCAGCCGTCTCATGGTCAAGATGCTCAGTTCGCTATTCCCGGTCAAGCGTTAGCCCTGAATGCCTCGAACGACGCCTGTGGAAGTGCTTCAGCAGTCCTTGTCTGCAGCGTTCCTCTCCGTGGGCAAGCGGGCATCGAATGGCCAAGAGGCACGTGGGGAGAAGTTGATAAGGTCCACGAGCGTTCCACGTTCCGGCATCTGGCATGGCTGCTGGAACGCATTCGCCATGTAGATGGGAATTTCAAAGAGGACTGGCAAAGTGTCGACTTACCGCACGATATCGTGAACTGCGAGCGTTGTTCCCCGTCCCCTCCTCAGCTGCAATGGGCTCAAGTAGGCAAGAAGATGGTCGCACTCGAGGATCCTGTGCAGGCAGGAGAATATGAGCGTAGATTGAAGAAACGCCCCAGTCCCTTCGTCACCCAGTTGAAGTTGGATGATAATGGCACTGGGACAGTCAGAGTTGGACTCAATGCCCCCTCCCTTCTTCACCGCGCCCTGGCGCGTCTTCCAACCGTCCATCGTTCCGAGCACCCTACTGTGTCTTGGCGCCTAAACACCAACTACACGCCGGCCGCTAGTCAGAATCTTCCCAAATTTGTCATAGCGAGCAATAAACTTGACAAACAGCACGCTCAGCCTCCCCACTTCAAACTTGATCTGCGGAAGGAACAACTTCGCTCTCTGCAGTGGATGGTACAACAGGAGGCGTCTGATGCTCCCTTCTTCATGGAAGAGGAAATATCTGAGGCGATCCTGCATCCGCTCGGATGGCGGGCAGAGGGTCGTGCTCAACGTCCTGTTCGCGTTCGCGGTGGTGTGTTGGCCGACGCCGTGGGTTATGGCAAGACCGCTACCACACTAGGTTTGATTGACTGCACCCAAAAATCCGTCAAAGAGGAGTTCGAGCGTGTGGGCCGGGTTGATGGGAAGATACCTCTCAGAGGGACACTCATAGTCGTTCCACCTCATCTGGTTCGACAATGGGAGTCGGAGACAAAGAAGTTCACCGGCAAAGCATTTCAAGTTATAGCATTGTCCACGGTCGCCAACTTGAACCGTTACACGATCGAAGATTTCCAAGAGGCTGACATCATCATAGCAGCGTCCACTCTTTCCAAAAGTCAGGCCTACGCAGACAACTTGCAGGGCCTGGCGGCCAATGGAGTTCTCCCTAGTTCGGCGGGACGCCATTTCAATGCGCGGCTGCAAGAGATATCAGAGTCTCTGAAAGCGCAAACGAACCGGTTACAAGATGAAGGGGCAGTCGCAGTCGTCAAAGAAATCAAGAGGGCGCAAGCAGGTGAGCGGGATCATGTTATGCTGTATTCGCTGTTAACTTTCGTCGCAGCTGAAGCGGCTGCTGCCGCAAAGGCAGCGAACGAAGCTGAGACGAGCAAGCGACTGAAAGGTCGTGCCTACCGTGAAGCGGTAGAGAAGAAGGAGGCGGACAAGAGGAAAAATCGGAGCTAGAGCTACCGTCCAAACCATCGTCATCTCGCTCTCCATTCAGTCGCCGCATCGAAGTCGTGGTTCCTCTGCCTCCCGGTCGCAAAGCCGGCAGCGATATGCCTATCTCGGAGATGTCCACCTCCGCCGACGAGAAAGCCGACCATGATTCTGATTCCGACGCACCACGACAACGGAAGCCTCGGGCGGCCACAAAGAAGATTATTACCATCTTGTCGGACGATGAAGATGAGAGTGCCAGTGAGTTCGAGCAGAGCAAAAGCGAGCCCGCGCCGTCAAAAAAGACATCAAAGGCGAAGTCCAAGGTGTCTCCACCAAAACGCTCGAAAGCCAAGCGGCGGAGCTCAGACGACGCGGACTATTCCGCTGAGGAGACCGCCTCCGAGGAGGAGGAAGATACTCTGGCTACGTCACTTCCCCTTCGGACGGTGAAAGCGAGCCTTCCGTCAAGAATTCCAAGGCGAATGGCGCACGAGGTACTAAACGCAAGGCATCTGCTGCAAAGCAGACCAGTGTCAAATCCAAAAAGACGTCCGCCACATCGAAACTTCCAGCGCTTCGCGAGAGACTACCGAGGCTTCTGACTCCGACTCCGACGATCCGTTGCCGAAAGGCAAGAAGTCTGCGAAACGAAAGGTAGAGACTGACGACGATGGACCACCTTCCAAGAAGCAGAGAAGAGTCGATTCCGACCCCTGGAAGCTCGAGTCATCCGCTGTTAAGAAAGATTGGACCCAGATGAAGGCACCGCCTCTGGAAATGTTCCACTTCTCTCGTAAAGTCGTTGACGAGTACACCTATCTTGAGGGCAAGGTTCACCCCTCACTAACCTCACTGCCGAACGACACTGGGTACTGTCTGGCACCCCTCCGGTCCACGATTTTGCAGCATTGAAGACAATCTCCGCGTTTCTCGGGTTGCATCTGGAGTGGACGATGATGGAGAAGGCCAGTCTGTGGAGGTGAAGAACGTCGGCGTGAGCAGACAGGTAAGTCAAATTTTCTCGTTCTGATAACAATATCAATCGAGGACGCACAGATGCCGAAAAGTTTCACTCATTCCGCGAAGTTCATAGCTTAGAATGGCATGCACACCGCCACCAGCTTGGGCAAGTATTTCTGGACCGCTTCGTCCGTCAGGTGAGTTCGTTGTATTGGCTTTTGATACCGCAATTCATCTCGTCTACAGAATGTGCCTGAGATTGATGAAAATTCCGTTCAAGATCCACGTCAAGGAGATCGAGCTCCCTGCGGCGGAGAGCGAGCAATCTATCTCGAACTCGAACACCATCTACGCGCTCTGGACATGACTATCAAGCGAGGCAGGAAGAGGAGAGAGTGATCGTGAGAAGCGGTTGGCGAAGTCTCTTGGTGACCAGCAAGTAAGGAGAACGTATCTGATTCGATGATTCGACGACGCTTTTTTCAGATCTGCGAAGAAGCCCTTCTCAAGCGCTGCTCCCATTTCGATCTCGACACACCACTAACGAAAATGCGATGAAGGCATGCGATGTGATCGTTCAAGAACGTCAAGCAATTGAGGATTGCAAAGACGAACTTCTCAAAGCCATCAAGGCGGGAGTGAAGAGAGAGATCGCGCTCGGCAACGTGCCGGAAGAATCCATTTTCAGCATCTGGGCTCGTACATCACAGGAGAGCGGCGTGGACGACTCGGACGCGTCCACATGATTCGCGAGATGCTCGAAGAAGCTGACGTCGACTCCATCAAGAAGAACAAGAAAAACAAATCCGTTGAGCTGAC
>QVIE01001463.1:0-24551 GCA_013387415.1 Panellus pusillus | reverse complement strand
GCGGGCTCGCATATCCGGAAATCTCCCCCGTCAAACACTCGCTATATTACTTCCGTCACATGATCCTCAGCACGCTATCTTGGCCCGCTCGAGGTCATCGCCACGCGCCTTGCGATCCAGCGTAATCACGCGGCAGCAGAGTACAACTCCGTTTCGCAGGAGGTCGTTGGCGAGGCCGAAGAGGTTCCGGAGTTCGCTGGTGCCGAGGAGGACGTGATCGGGTACCTGCCTTTCCTCACTTCTTGCTTACTGTTGACGCGTTATAATAATCTAGGCTGCGGAACGAGGCGGACCCATATCATGGTTTGATCGACTGCGCCAAGACCATTGTGAATGAAGAGGGTTTCCGTGCACTCTACCGCGCATGGTGGTCACGCTGCTCGGCGGATTGATCAGCGCATTTGGTGTGAAGCACGCCCGATCCAGTTAGAATAAGAACATCTACTCCTTGTACGCTACATAATGTTGTGATATCTATTCCCATTGTCCTTGTCTGTGCTCCTCTACGATTCGTAGCACGAAAGTAGCGGACTATGTGTCTGGCGGGCCGCGGTACTTCGATTCCGTTGGGTGCCACGTTCGTAAGTATATGTAAAGGTTGTTCAAGTCGGCTCTCGTGAGTTCGAGATTCTTAGATTCTTAGTCAGCACCTGCTCTTAAGCGGCTTCTCCCTCGACACACTTTTTGAAAAGCGAACTGCAAAATGGCATCGCATTTGGTAGGCTACACGTCTCTCACAACTTCTCTCTTAGGCTCTGACGAAATGAATTCCAGGCCAACATCTTTGGAACGGAGCAGGATCGTGTCAACTGTTCTTTCTACTACAAGGTCAGTTTCGTCGACTCTTCTTGTATCTGAAACTTTGAGGTTGACCTCCTGCAGATTGGCGCCTGCCGCCACGGCGACCGGTGCTCGCGAAAGCACATCAAACCGCCGTTTTCGCAGACCATCTTGCTTCCTAACGTCTACCACAACCCTGCTCACGACCCCGTCTGCAAGCTTACGGAGAAGGAGCTCCAGGAGGGCTTTGACGCCGTCTACGAAGATTTGTATTGCGAGCTCACCAAGTTTGGGCACTTGTTGGAGTTGCATGTACGTCGTTTCTTTGCTACGTTTGTCCGATGCCTCAACGTAAATTTTTCATAGGTCTGCGACAACGTCGGAGACCATCTCATTGGCAACGTCTATGCGAGATATGAATGGGAGACGGAGGCACAGGCAGCTGTGGACAATCTGAACGAACGCTGGTATGCAGGTGCGTAAAAAGACCATAGTATTTTAGCTACTGTATTCAATCATGTGCTACAGGCCGCCCTCTCTACGCCGAACTGTCTCCGGTGACGGACTTCCGCGAAGCATGCTGCAGACAAAACGAAAATGGAGAATGTAACCGTGGAGGGTTCTGCAACTTCATGCACCTGCGGTTGGCGTCAAAGGAGTTGGTTTCATCCTTGCGTGTTGGGCAGCGTCTCGAGAGGCGTTTGAATCCTCCGAAGACCTCCGGAGGAGGCGGGGGATGGGAGCCGACGAAACGTGAGGGAGGACGCGGTCGCAGCGCCAGCCCGCCGTCGCGGAGGGGCGGCGGCAATGGTGAAGACAGGTGGACGAGGAAGTGAACTCCATACTTCATACGCCGCTGCTTCTGCCTGTTTTCTAGGTCCCTCTTTCTACAGAAAAAATGTACTGCTGTCACCAAGGTCAGACAAGCAGGCCGCGATACTCTGCGCCTGCCGCTTTTTTCAATAGCTGTGGCCATTGTACTACGAATCTGTGCGGAAAAAAAATATGGATAAGTCGGGCCGCTAGGTGGGTATATGCGTACCTGTCTACGAATGGGTAAAGCAGCTTCCCCGAAAGAGACAGGGATTCGACGCGAGCGAATGATTCTATGTAGATGGTCCTCGGCGCGGGCAGCCCGAAGAACTGCAGCGCCGCTGTTCAACGATACATTCGTTTGGCGCGGCAGGAACCCACTTTGTTGATATAGACGGCGATGCACAGAGTAAAGCAGGTGCCCGGGCCGTTCAAGATGAGGACGTCCGCGAAGGGGCGACGAGCGAGAGTTACGTGATGAATACACGACAGAAGAGAGTACAAAGCGGTGGGCGGCGTGGTTAAGAGACGTTGATGGACGTTGCGCGCGCGAGGTATCGTCAATATGGTATAGTTCTGTATCTTAAGGATGGTCTAAGATATAAACGCATCGTGAACCTACTGTTGTAGCTCCCTGTACGCTTCAAAGTCGCGCGCCTTTTGCGCGCTCAACGAGTCGCCCTCACTGACGACATAGGTTCTTGGGCAGTAGCGGTCAAAGTCGAGGGCGGAGAGAAGAGTCAGGGCTTCAGTTGTGTGGCCACCTGGTCTTGTGTTCAGCGGTAAGCTGTACGTTAAACGACGGATTTGCCTGAGCCCAGGAAAACGGCGAGAGACTTGGTCTTTAAGAGCGCGACAGGATGCCGATTGCTTGGTAGAATGCAGTGGAGACGATAGAGAACCAGGACGAGCACCGACAGAGCAATGGCCGCATACAGTAACATTGCAAATCAGCGGCTGTGCTGTTGGCTGTTATTTAACGTGACCCTCGCCGTGACCCTCGTGATCGACGCGTCTACGGTCGGACCACCAGGCAACCTGCGGCTCCCTTGTCCAAACCCCGCTCTATTTACGCGCCTATATGGATATCTTCGGCGCAGTCAAGTGCTACCTACCCGAAACCCTCTCCGGATCTCGACGTGCTGAACTCACCCACGTTCTCGAATGTAATGCCGGAGAGGTGGTCCACAACATCCAAAGCTGTACTCACATTGTGACCAACACATATCGATTCGAAGGATGGCAGGATGTGCCGGAGGAAGGTGTCCAGATAATAGACGTCAGTCCCACCACACGAACGCCTTTAACGTTTCAGCTTACTTTTATCCAATGGATGCAGGATACATGGGTCGACCGCTCGCTTATCCTGGAAAAGCTCTGCCGTCCGTCTTTAATTACGTTATGGACGCGACTTGTACGTTGCTGACAGTCTGGTTTTACTAGATGTGAATTCTACTCTGCTGACCCCGCAAAAATATTTTCTGGCGTGGTCGCTTGTGGATCTGGTGTAAGTTGGTCTGTTTGGTCACTCTGCATATATCTCTTGCCCGATTTTTACTACTGATATCCTCCCAGATTTCCGCCACAGACTTGCCAGCTCTAGAAACAGGGATTGTTCAGGCCGGTGGTGAATGGAAGCATGGGCTGTCTAAAGATGTCACCATCTCTTTGCCACGTCTCGCGACTCGGACAAATACGCCACGGTCATCGCGTCCCAGGATCTCACGAAAATCAAAGTACTTCTCCCGCACTGGTTCGACGACGCCATCCTGCTAGGTTTTGGGCGCAGACTTCCGACGGCGCTGTACGAGTGGCCTGATCCGAAGCTGTTGCACCCGCCCTCGTTGGAAACAGACGCGAAAACGATTACGATCCGGTTGACCGAAGCTCAGCGCGCGTTTTTTAGATCCGCGAATTGGGATCCCGATGCAGGTGGATCGCTCCAGGGCCTGCAGAGCCGAAGGAGGTTTGGAGCTGGCGAAGAATTCTCCTCAGTCCCACCTTGGGCTCCAGGACGACAAACGGCGCGCTGTTGAGGCTGCAGTGGAAGCTGCCGGCGGTGTGATTGTTCGCTACACGTCGAGCAACGGCGACGGTAACGAAGAGGAGGAACTCAGCCGTATCGATGAATGCGACGTTCTGGTTACGAGGTGGAGGAGCGGGCGCGCGTTTTTCAAAGTACATATCCCCTTCCAGATCATCCTGACTCTTCTCATTCGTTCAACAGGCTGCCAAAGAAGGCAAGGTCGTAGGGACTTTGGCCTGGGTATTCTACACTCATGCCACAGGCGTCCTGTCGAGTCCGATGGACCAGCTCTTACATTATCCATCGCGAAAGAAACCGATCGAGAGATTTTCGGCTCACGTAAGTCTCTTCTCCTAGACAAAGGACTCGCACATAATGATCTTTTCAGCGAATCACCATAACTAACTATACAGGCGAGGCCCGTGAATATATCAAACGCCTGATCAACGTGATGGGAGCGGTGTACACGCCCAACATGTCGAACGCCAATACGGTCCTCATCGCGGCCCAGTCAGTAATGCTGTTCTTTCTGTGCTCTCGCACCCGGCCCTAAATTTGTGATAGTACGAGCGGGATGAAAACAGAGAAAGCATTATCCTGGTCTATCCCGATCGTGAACCAGACCTGGCTTGAAGATTGCTTCGCGCAGTGGCGGAATCTCACGCCGGCAGTGACCAAATACACTCATTTCCCACCCACGTTCGATTTTACGGAGATGATCGCGCAGAAACGCGTAACGCTCAGTATGGACGATCTGGATCTGGAGGAAGACGAGGACATTCTTGCAAGAAGCAAGGAGAAGGCTCCGGCGGGCACCGAAGCGAGCGTGCGCGAGTCGAGGGGCTCCTCAATAGCGGCGGCGGCGGCGACGTCGTGATGAACGGCCCAGACACATTTGATCGTGGGGAGTGCCTGACGCCCGTTCAGAATTCCAAACTCACCCTACTCCGTAAAAATGATCCGCGGGTTGTCCCCGAGTCGGTTAGCCCGCAAAAGCAGAAAACTTCGGACCGGGACGATGATTTCATGGATGTGGACGATCCGGGTCCGTCGAAACGACCACCGCAGAAGCAAGGGCGAACACGGAAGACCCGACGAAGCGCAGGAAACAGCCTAGACGCTCGAGTGAACAGGACGAAGTAGAAGGTCCCTCGGACATGAAAGCGAAAGCGCAGGTTGAGGCGAACGGCAAGGACAAGCTCAATGGGAAGGACAAAGGCAAGGCTGGTGGTACGGTGACGGCTGCCCCGGAGGCGGAAAAGGCCTCGGTCGCTGGTCCGTCGGGCACTCGCATAGTCAGAAAACCAGCAGCCGCATCTAATGCAAAGCGGAAAGCGTCTACGATCAAAGGAGACGAGGATGACAGGAAGAAATCGGATTCGGCCTCCCCACCACCAAAGAAACGTGTCAAGGCAGGTCAAGTCGCTATGCAGGAGATTGCTACACCCGCCGAGCCCTCGAAGAGGAAGATGACTGCAGGACCGGGCCGGAATTCGGTGTTGCTCGAGGCGGAGAGTTTTGCAAGTTGTCGCTGATAAGAGCGGACGAGCACCTCTGCAAAGAAGGGAGCGCAGAAAAAACTGTCCGCTAGCTGCTCCTCGAAAGACGAAGAAGGGCGAAACAGAGGACGAAAGTGACGGGACACGACCGCGGAGATTGCAAAACGGGAGGAATGAAGACACAGACAGTTCAGACGAGATCCCTCCACCGGAACCCGCAAAGCCGAAGGCCAGAACTGTACGAAGAGCGCCAATGCGAGGTCTGTAGCCAACGTAGCCAACTTTCGTTGAGAAATCTTCTCACACAGTTCACGTAGCTCGAGCTCGCGCGGATCGACGATGAATATTAAAATGATGACCACGACAGTAACATTGCCGGATTACGTTGCAAAGGTCTGTCTGTTCTTTCGCCTTCACTTTCAAGCTGATCAAACTTGTTTCCCTCCCAGGGTTTAACCAAATTGGGTGTCAAAACGACGAGCCAAATTTCTGAATGTACCATCTCATTGCTCCCGGTATCGTTCGTACAGAAAAGTTTCTTTGTGCCTTGGCGCAAGGGGCTTTTCTTCTTACAGAGAAATGGGCAATAGATACTGTTGCTTCTAGCAAAGTGCTTCGTATGTGCGGACTAGTTAGCTTTGAACGTGATGCTGACCGCATCATTGCAGCTGAAAAGAACTACCTCATCAAGGACCTAGACAGTGAACGCAAGTGGGACTTCCAACTCGTCGATGCGATGGCGCGGGCGAAAGAGAACAGGGGCAAGCTCTTCGAGGATATGACTTTCTACGTCACCTCCAATGTCTCCTCAGACGTGAAGCTTCTAAGGAACGTCGTCGCCGCTCAAGGTGGAAAGGTTCGCTCAAAATTCAATCCTTTTGCTTCTTGACCGATGATCTCATTGCTAGCTCGTGTCCAAGCGCCCACGCTTCGTATCCTCAATTCCGGTCCAGGACGGTACATCATCTCGTGTCCCAAGGATAAATCCGTTTGGCGACCGCTCATGAAAGACCATGTTATATATTCGACGGAACTACTGTTGTGTGCAGCACTGACGCAAGAGATTAGTTTCGACAACCCGGACTTCAGGGTCCCTGGATCTACTTGACTCGACCTTTGCATTGGTTGTCTGTTATCCTTATTCTTATCATATGTTATGAACCCGCAATTGCTGGGCTAGACGCAATGCGATCACGTGTTTACACTGGCTACCGGACATACTTACGCGTTTTCCCCTGAGTTCGTCGTTTTTTTTTTTCGGTGGAAAATGTGGTGGCACAGGTGCGGGTTGTAGCTACGATATCGCGAGCAGCGACATGTCGTGATGCATACTTACCAACGTCGAACAACGCCCGGTCGCTGACGCGGTATGCGTGACTGTTACCGTGACACAAGCCTTGTCTTTCTGAATCTGCCATCCGCTGCGCGTGTGCCCAGCTTTCTCAGTCTCATATTTGCTCGGACGTCGTTTCCCAACGATGCCTCCGACTCATCATGCCAGTCCGTCTTAGCCTTTGTGATCGGCTTCGCCATAATTATCGGAGCATCAATTCTGAATGCCGCCGGTCTCAACCTCACGAAATTAGATCACGTCCGAACCAGCACAATCCCAAAGCCTCGAGGAAGCCTGACTGGCTACGACCATTGTGGCTTTTAGGAATGGTCCTATACATGTAATAACCAACCGTTTGTTTCCATACTCGCGTCATATTTGCTGACTCGTCACAGCCTCTCGCAGCTTATTGGCAGTACACTTGCGCTCGAATATATGCGAGCAGAATATGTCGCACCCTTAGGGTCTTCCTCGCTGGTGTTCAACTTCCTCTTCGCTCGATTTTTGGTGGGCACACCAGTGACGAGTACAGACATCTATGGAACCATTGTCGTGGTTCTCGGTGTCGTCGGTAAAGCATTTCGCGTCTTAATATATCAGCCTCTCATTGGAATTTACCAGGAATTGTCGCTTTCGGCTCGATAAATAGCGGCCTTGCCACAGAGACAGACGTTGCGCACTTAACAAAGTTGTGGAGACGCGGAGGCTGGCTAGGCTTCTTCTTCTTCATGGCGCTGTCCCTCATCTTCCTCATCATATGCACCAGCAGACTAGACGCCATCCTTGCTGCTCGACACGATCTCAGCTCCGTTGCGTTTGCTCCGGGACTCCCAACCCGCAGGCCAACCGAGTCTAGTACTCGCTCACAAAACATCGTGACGAGGATCTTAAAAAGGCTACAGGATACTTGGAGAGCATCAATGAATTCACTCACTGAATGGTTGGAGCATTGGACTGCACCAAAAGATGATACCACTATTGCGTGGACCCTCGGCATCGGCTGGGCCTGCTGCGGAGGCGGACTTGCTGGAGGGTGTCTTGTGTTTGCCAAGGCTACGTGAGTTCAACTTTTTCACCCCGTTCTCCTCTAATAAATTTGATTCGCCAGCGTCAAACTGATGTCTGGATCCCTGTCCCACGAAAACCCTGGCAACCAATTCGGGCATGCTGCACCTATATTCACAATTATAATCCTCGCGGCCACTGCGGTCATGCAAATCAGCTGCCTCAATCGGGGGCTGAAGATATACGACAGTACTTTGGTCGTTCCCGTATTCTACGGTATCTACACCGCTCTAGGGTACAAAACACCTGTTTCCAACTTTGAACACGGACTAATCAATACTGCCCAGGTTTCTGGACTCTCTCATTTTCAATAACGAGGTGGATGCGTACCAGCCCTGGACGCTATTCTTAATTTTTGTTTCGATCTTCATCCTCATTTCGGGCAAGTCTTGATTATTTCTCTCCTGCCTCCGCCTTCCTTTTAATATTCGATCACCAAGGTGTTGTGCTCTTAACGCACAAGAAGCCCGAGCCGGGTCCTCTCTCTGCTCGATCAACGGTTGCGTCAGGTTTTCCGCGTCTGCAGCTGCGGCCCCGCGGCGCGTCGCGTAAGGGGAAGAAAATGTCGAAAGCTAAAGCCGTAGATGACGATGGCGAACCAACGCTCGTGGTGGGCGAGGAAGAGGTTCTTTGGGCCGTCGGAGAAGCCAGCGATGAGGATGAGAGCGATGGTGGGGAGGGCGAGGATGAGGATGTCGACCATGACCAGCATCCGCTGTACAACCGCCCAACTTCCGGTGGACAGCCGGATGCGGCGGTGTTGGACAACCGGGAGCGAGGGGAAGAACACGCACGGTTACTCCCGGCAGAAGAGGAGCTGCCGCGGCCGGACGCTGACGCGACGGACTCTGCCGTCGCCCCACTTAGATGACCATACCTCACACTGAATGCTACTCAACCACACCTTATCGTATGTAATACCGTGTAATATACTGTACATATATAATTTCCAGGGCGGAGCAAGACAACTACGGCAGAAAGCGACAGTCAAATGATGAAAATAATTTCCAATGCGTCTCGCCGCTCAATCTACAGTCTGGAACTTGACCCGCACCTCGGCGACCTCCTTCCGTGCGCCCTGTAACGTTTCCGAGATCTTGTCTTCTAAGGTGGTAGCATCATGTATGGACAAGGATTTGGGCACGTCGGCGGTGAGGTCGACGAATATCAGCGACCCCGCGCGGCGGCCTCGAATTTGCCGAATTGCGAGCAGAGACGGCGAGCTTAGCGGCGATGAAGAGGAGGCCAGGAGGGGGTCTAGCGTTTGCTTCAGAGACTTCCTTGTATCCGGCGAAATGCCGGCATCGACGAAGTCGCCGTATGCGCCGTAGAGCAAGTCTACGCTTTGTTTCAGGATGACGAGGGAGACGACCATGCCTGTGAGAGATTGAGAGCGTCAACTCGTTCGAAAAGAATGTCATGAAGGCGAACCTCCGAGAGGGTCGAGAGGCAGAGAGGGGAACCACCACGTTCCCAGGATGGCGAAGAACATGACGAGGCTCGAGTACGCGTCGCTGCGGTGGTGGATCGCGTTGGCGAGTAGCACAGAGCTGTTCTCCTGCGTGGCGACATTCTTAGTTATCCGGTAGAGGTATTCCTTGGCAAGCACGCCCAAAGCGGCGAACCACAGCGCGTTGGGGTTTAACACGTCGTGGGAGTGAGAATGGCCGTGTCCGTGTCCGAGGGAGGGCGCGGAGGGCGCAGCGGTCGTCACGTTCGTCAGCAGCTCCTGCATTGGTCCGGCGGGGAGGTTCGTGGCGGTTTCGGAGAGGGTGGTGAGCAGAAGGTGGTAAGAGTGGAAGCCCAGCCCGAGGGCACCTCCGATGAGGAAGAGCGACACGGTTGTCGTGCCTAGGGTCTCGAATTTGGCGAAGCCGAATGGATAAGCTTCAGATGGAGTCTACAGAGAGCGTCTGAGAACGCGCATAGATGGAAGAACTATATCCTACCTTGCGGGAGAGGCGCCAGCAGACGAGGGTCACGCCGTCGCTCAGAAGATCTAAGATTGAAGAAGGTTATGTATTTCGAAGAGGTATAGACGCGTAGAACTCGCCGCTCAAGGAATGTCCCGCATCTGCAATCAGCGCGGCACTATGAGTGAAGTACCCCGCCGCGCCCTTGATTGCCGTAAGCGCGATATTGGCCACCAGACCTTGGAGAATGGGTGTAAACCGTTTGGTATACCTTGGACGACGAATGTGTTACCAACGAGTGTGATCTGTGTCCCCCGGTCCGAGCCGCGGCCTTGGAAGGCCGCCATAAGCCGTTCTGCAGTGTCGGTACCGTGGGTATGGCTGGAGAACATGGAATGCGAGTGTGAATGCTGGTGTCCATGGTCGTGTCCATGGTCGTGTCCGTGATCTGGCTCAGAGTCGGAGTCTGGCTGCTGCTTTTTCTGAGACGAAAGGGAGCGACGGGTTGCCATTGTGCGTAGTACGGGGAAACGAGGGGGAGGGGACAGCGGTAGACGGGGGTTGACCAGGGCCAGGGGAAATCGGCGGAGAGCTGCTGCCATCATTTCCCATTTCGACCACGTAGCCTTTATGACACTAGTAGACTGGTGCTTTGCTACGGGAAACAGAATATATACCGACACCTGTAATGAACTTTCAAGGTGCAACATTTCAGAATTCGGGGTCGAAGGCAATAAGTATATTGTACAACGTTATTGTCGGGATCCTTTCGACTAACGTAGCAATCTACGTAGACGTTTGGTTCTGCTGTCGCCCCGACTCCCTGAAGCAGCTTCTCCTTCCGTGGTCCCCCGACTGTTGGTGGGCGTACGTTCCTCAGAAGGGGGCGAGCTTTCGCCATTCTGAGCACCGAAAAATCCCGTGTACTTGTGCTGCACTGCGGTGCCAGATGCCAGACCATCATGAAGATGAATGTACGTGTGAGAGGTGAAAAGAAACCAACGGGTTTTTTCTGAGCTCTCTTCTGCTAAAGGAGCGCTCCGGCCAGATCCAAGGAAAGTAATATATTCAATGTCGATGAGAAACGGTTGACAGACTTGGCCTCGTTGCGGTCAATACCGGTGGGATACCCCATGACAGAGACTGGTTTTCCCTCGAAAGGAACAGGCAACGTGAAACGCGCTGGGAAGGATTCGCTTGACTTGCATTTGCCATCGGCTCCGAATCATCCATACCAAAGTCGTCCTTTTCCTCGTCATCAGAGGACAGAGGCCCAGTGAATGTATTGCAATGCAGCGACACCAAGAGCGTCACGGCTGATGTCCGGAGGTTCAACAAATGTGGTGGGCGTCCGGGAGCCCTAAATCGGCGCAAAAGCCCGTACAAGAAGTGTGCAACCTCGCTAAAAAGACAGAGGTAGTGAGATCCGTATGTAGACAAAACAAACCTGTCGATATCATCACTGCAAATGGCGCCAACTTTGGTCAAACGTGCAATGGAGATACGGGCATTGCACTGGAGGACAAAATCTGCATAGCGCTGCCTGAGCGCTGAATTTTGACTCCGGAGGTAACAGGCAGTGAAGCGAGGTGTAGCGACATGTGTCCAGTCGTGACTCGTGGATGCTGGGATGACGGCCGCCTGACAGAAGTTCCGACAATCTTCTGTTGGTTTTCTCTGCTGGCTCAATCAGTATATTCCCGCAGGTTCTCGTAGTTTCTCGTTCCTAATGCACACGGGCTGCGAATCTTTTCCCTAAGCTTCTTTCCTCCGGGATGGGTACGTTGTGAGTGTTGCTTGCAGGCTGTGCAGCGTTGCTCGACGACGCGGTCGAAGACCGATTTGGAAGAGATTGACGGCACGTGCACGTTTTCGTGAAATTCCAAGTTTGGCAGTGGAGCACCTTGGTCCTGGAAGACCTTGGAAAGCCTTGGAGCAGCTTGGAGCACTAGCTGGCGTCTGATCTCCTCTGGAGGAGGTGATTCTCTGATACTCTCTGATGTCGCTTGTGCCGCCAAATCACCTCCTCCGACCAATCAAATGCTTCCGCTCTCCTCTCTGATGTCGCTTGCCGCCGAATCACTGATACTAACCAATCAAATGCTTCCGCTCTTGCACACCTGAGGACGCCGTCTCGATTCTCTAGCAGAGTGCCGCAGCTGTCTTCGCCCGCTTCTCACCCTTCGAAGGGCGGATGGTCACCCAACTGGAAGTCGACTTGCACCGAACTGCGAGTACGTACCTTTCGGGGCTACTCAATTAGGCTCTCTTGACGTCCATTTAGTCGGAGCACTGGCTTTTCTCATATGGTGTGTTCTTTCCTTGCTTTTTTCTTCCATTCCACACACACTCTCTAGGGAAATCACGATAACATTTGACGACGAAGTTCAGTATATATGGCCGTACGTAATTTCGATTCGATTTGCATTAGACAGCTTCAACAGTTCGCAGAAAACCAAACACTGCATGGATCAAGGCCGTTTACCTTTTCTGCGATACTTTCCTCTATCTATTCAAGTGTACGTGCGATCCCTCCAATATTAAATACCTTCTAAACGGTGTTTCCAGGTGTAATCGGGTTTTGGATGAGATGGTCTTCCAAGGACAACACCTGAACTTCTCCGGGTTGCGGGCATGGTACATCTCCCAGGTGGTGGTTGCCCATTTGACAATGCTTGGAGTGGAACTTGTCATGATGGCGAGAGGTTGGTCCCAGATCCTATGCTTGACATAAAAGACCGACTTGCCCAGTTTATGCTCTCTACCATAATCACCGCTGGATTGGCTGGGGATTTCTTGCCTTACTATTCGCAGAGACCTGCATAATGGTGATAGGTAAGTACTTTTTATCTGGATATCGCATTGCTCGCCTAAGATTTGACCGAAGGCCTCGTAATCACTCTTCCCGGCGTGCATTTCAAGCCTCAAACGTTCATAACCAATGTCCCTCACTCGTTTACATACATTGGCATATCGGCCTCTTTTCTCAAGCCGTTATCCTAATCTTGACAATAATTCGATATATTCGAGGCGAATGGTCTGGAACTAGTCTTGGAACACTCCTAATTCGAGAAGGTTCAATTGTGTACCTTATATTCTTCGGTACTTCCCCCTTCGAGAAATAAGTCGCTCGCCACCTGCTGATATACTTGAACAGCTACAACTTTGTCCGCCGTTGTCTACAGCATTCGCGGCATCAGTTTTGGAATGACTGAGTATGCTTGGTACCTCAGTATCATTCCGACATCCGTGAATCCCGTTCCCTTCTTTGACAGCAATATTCTGAGCGTTCCCAACAGGGATGCCGCCTTATAATCAACATGCAACGCCTTCCAGCCTCCCGTTTTTCCCCTCTGCTTCTAACACTGAAGTTGGTGTCGAATTGACCACACTGCACAACAACGCCGAAGTATATAGCTTCGACCGACACGTTTGATAATGAATACAACGCTAGATGTTCACAACTCGACTAAAAGGCATCTACAATGTCCCAAATGATGACACCAATTCTCAAGTGATATGCATATCAGACAGTGCAGTCCGGGCAGGGTCATGTCCCGACAATTGGGTCTTGACGAAGGCCTTGATCGCTGGGAGGGATTTGATGATAAGCTTGACCGACCGCTCTTCATCAATTCTCTGCAAATTCCCGTGTCTTTTCAATTCCTTGACTCGCGTATCGGGGCTCCAAATTGGATGGTTCGAGGGCAGTGCAACAAACGAGACCTGCGCTCTTGAATAACGACCGGAAATTCCAGAGTGGCTCTCTTACATTTCTGTACCATTCTCGGAGGTCAAACGCCTGTTTGGGAGGGCGAAGTGGTGAATGGCCAATGACCTGAATTACCGCTTTGACAGTTTTCATTACGCTTGTCGCTGTGGTTGATTGTTGAGCGAAGGAAGCAATGGCCTGGAGGATATTTACCTCGTAGATCAATGAGATCCATCAAATAGGAACAACCAGGACCGTGTCCAATGAGGATGATATTCGATGCGTTGGAAAGTCTAGATAAGAGTCAGTGAAATATTTGCGTCAAGGTGGACTTCCGCGTACTGCACGTAGTTGTCCCAGAGATAGGTCAATATATCTTTCCGAAGCTCATTTACGCCCTTGGGTCGCTACATTAAATGTCAAGACTGAAGCTCGACGGACCAGATTGGTATCGCACAGGGTATGGATCATCCGTTGGTTTCGGGAACAAATTGACATCCAGAAGTGAATGACCTTCTGTCCTGACCCAGGCCACTAATTCCTTCGAAAAGTCGATCTGTAACATTGTCAACGTACGCACAGACAACATTGGAGTATCGGTACAGACCAAATACGATCGTTCCAGTTGTACGTCGCAGTTGATGGAAGACGCCATGTCCGCGCGAAGGTTACCACTGAAATTTGGCTCGTCTTTCAAGAGGGCGTAGATAAACAGGAGAGCCTTACAATTCATGTATCAAGAAAACGAGGGTGTCCTTTTGGAATATATCAGGCCTGTTTTCGAGATCAATATACAGATCTGCAACAACCATGTACACTCACGTGCACATAACCTGAGCAGAAAAGCGGGGCTCTATGTCGCCAATCAGGGGGACTTGCATCATGTCGTGTTCACTGTATAGGTAATGTTGGCGATGTAGTTTGAGAATTTCTGCCATGATACATGAGATAACCGGGGTTGTAATGATGGAAGTTGTACCTGGAATCGAGAAGGCAAGCGAGGCCACTTCTGCAGCAAGAATCGAGGGATTGCTTTGTAAAACAGGCAGGAGAACGCACCTGCTTGTGGCTCGCACGCCTTGGGGCTCACACTCTTCCAGTATTTGCTCTGCTCCCTTGCAACAAGCCAAACTGTCTCAACGGCGGCCTCGCTGGCCACCATTGGTTTCATTTCTTCAGGAGCTCCACCGATAATAATTTCAGTGACTGCCAATGCAGAATTCGTTATTGAATCCAGATTGTAGCCTCCCTGAAAACTGTCTGATCAACGAAATGCAGAAGCACGGAATCTTACTTCCAATGCCACCACAAGACGGCCGCCAGCTAAACCGCCCAGCATGTATGTCATGTGTGCGTATCCCGCTGGACTGACGAAGCACTCTCCCAGTTCGTCGCCAGCAGCAGCATCAAACCCGGCAGAGACTATACACAATTCAGTCACCAGAACTCCCATGATCGCGTTTCGCATACTGATTACGAGTTCTGGCGCAAATTCCATGGCAATGGGCATTACAATCTGCTGGAACGCATGGATATAATCCGCGTCTGTCATTCCAGCTTCCGGCCAAGGAATATTGACCGAACTGGAAAAATGAATGGCAAGTCGGGTGGTGAGTCGGTAGAACTCACTATCCGAGGCCAGCACCTTCACCACACGACTGTAAACCCCCAAAGGGCCCGCATGGGTAAAAACCACCGCCTTCGTAACGATGAAGGGATATGTAGAGAACGGTTGGATCATCATTGAAGGCTCGCTGGGTACCGTTCCCTAGATCCCAGATATAAATCAAGGATAAAGGAAACAAAGTATTGGATGGCGCACCATGATGAACATCCCTGTGGCAAATTTAATACTGGATAGGTCGAGTAAACGACCAGCACTCACCAGTCTAATATCAGAATCTTTTTAGTCGACGTTCTTTGCTGTACAACTCGCGCCGCAACGGCCACATTATTGAAGAAGCAAAAACCCATATGTTCCTCGGGCTCAGCATGATGGCCCGGAGGCCGGACAATGGCAAAAGCTTTCTTCAATTCCCCCCTAGCGACAGCGAGACATGCCTCGATAACACCACCACAACTCAGGCGTGCCGAGCGTGTCGTGGCTTGGCAGATGTAGAGAGAAAGGAGCTCATAAAATCCTTCACTGTCCACGATTTCCTGCGTCGACATATCTGGAACAACGTCTATGCTGGCCGAAGAGAAACGCGGCTCCGTAACTTACGCTGAATTGCCTCAACTTTATCCCAGAGATCTTCGCTGTGGACAAGGAGCACTTCTTGTTTCAAAACTGCTCGAATTGGGATTGATTTGGCTTTCAGGTTGTAATGTTTGGCAACTATTGCATTCCATATTCGAAGTATTCGTTCCGGTGCTTCTGGGTGGCGGGTAGGCGACATAGAACAGTGGTTCACCATTTCCGTAGAGTAGACAAAACCAACAGTAGCGTCAGAAGGGTGCAGCGGAACAGATGATGCACGGGGGCAGGCTGAGGTGGAGGGGAGTGATAGCCGTTGGTCTCCGCCTGGAACGGCGTTTGAGACGTTGACTGGACGGGGTCGGCGTCCATCATGAGGGAATCACTCATGGTTGACCGTAAGAGGATTGCGACAAATACATAGATACTCATACTGCCATCAAGTCGTTCAAGCATCTAGCCACAATACCAGATCCCTCCTCAACCACTCTCTTGTCCTGTTCCCCAACCCTGTCTAATATTCTCCGGAACCTGTCCGGGTGCCACCGAAGCTGAGCTTTGCGAATCCTCTCCTTGGCTGTCAGTCGTTCTGAGTGTAACGGGGACATAAGAAATTCCTGAATTTCCTTTATTGCGAGTCGTCAGTTGACAATTGTTGGCAGGTACGTGAGACATACTTTTGCAGTAATGCCCTCCAGATTTCTCGGCTTCGTGGCTAGCGGCCATGGAATCGTCGAAAAGGTGATTTCGCCCGTCGTCTTGGCGAGCATATCTTGCCAGCCATCCTCGTACACCTCCCATGCCTCTCGAAGAGCATTTTCCGCTCTGACCCGCTCGTCCTGTTCCCTTTGTTTCATCTCAGCTTGGAACCGCTCTTTCTCCGCAGCTACTCGTCGCCTCTCCGTTTCTCGCCTGTGGCGTATCCGATTTTCTATACGCTTCAGCTCTTCCTGGATCATTTTCGCCTTGTCCGACTCTCGGGATCGAGCTGTGGACCTTTCGCCTGCCTCTTCTCTCCGCATCCAAGCCTGTGGATCTTCTTCATACAATGTGTTACTGCCAAAGCCCGGGGCAGGATGGTGAGGATAGAAAACCTGCTGTTCTAGCACCCATTTTTCGGTCTTCTTCCTTCTGGGATCAAGGACTGCACGGTGATGTTCTACCCAGACATATGTGTCAGCCATATGCTTCCAGGGCCTCCGACCAGCGTTGTGGACCCTGTGATGGCTAGGTATCTCTGTATCGCGCGAAAAGCTGTAATCGGGTCTGTACTCCGGCGGGATTGGCGTTCGAGAGCGTGTGTTGGCCATGATGGCTGTGTTCTCGATGTGAGGGATACGGGGGACCCGGCGTCGAACTCGAGACTATTAAACCCCATCCAGCGCGCTATCCAACATACCGAACACGCTGGATGTGTGCCGCCCACGACACGCGATGGGCATGCTCCAAGGGCGCCATCCGGACACGTGGGAACAACGTTTTCATTGTATAAGGCAATAAAACACAAGTTTACGTGCGTGCTAGCAGAAACATGACGCCAGCTTTAAATCAAGAGCTCATGTCGAACCAAAACCCGAATCACTGGCAGAATCTCCTTTCGCCGAGAGGACTTCCAGCCGCACGGAGTCTAAGCCGACTGGCTCTCAGTTCATGACAAGGCCAAACAAGGCTACTTACTGAAATATGGATGCGCTTCGGCTTCTTTAGCTGTAAGCCGTTCCCGATGATCGTATCTTAATAGCTTGTCCACCAAGTCCATAGCATCTGCAGACGCTAGATGCCGGTTTTCAGCCGTTACAAAACGTGTCCACGGTTGTTTGGGATAACTGCAATATCGTCAACATGCTGCGTTCTCTTCAAAAAGAACAAATCTTACTTGACAAGCAGGCTGTCGATCTCAGTTTCAAAATGGATATTATACGTTTTGAGATATGAATCGAATTTATCAGTGCCCTTCGATGACCAGTCAACGGAATGAGCATTTGACATGAAAGCTTCATACCAGAATCTTCATGATCTTAAGCAGTTGGTCATCGTTATCAGCTCCACCTATAATAAAATGGTCGGATTCTGAACGAGATACGGCGGAGATGCGTACGGAAGAAATGCTCTTTCCGGAAAATCTGCGGGAGTGAGCAGCCAGATTGCGACAGGGAGAAGACGCCTCACCATGGAGGCAAACATACATCCTACACTCCACATATCGAGACTATAATCATAGCGTTTGTATCCAACCAGTAACTCAGGCTGTTGCCGTGTTCAAGACAAAAACAAAACATATCGTGGTGGCTTACCGCTTTATAATAGCGAGATCCCACCTTCGCCATGCGTCAGAGCAAGATTCCAGTTGAACCAGCAGTGCTCACTCGTATATGGTAGTCTACGTTTGGGTGGTAAAATTCTGCAAGGCCCCAATCAATAAGCCTGAGCTAACAAAGCTGAGTGCAAGGGAAATTGAATTACAATAGGACTCACTTTGCGCTGCTCAAAATCCTGCAGAGTATTATTTCATCGTAAAAGGTCAGAAATAAAACCTCCACAAACCAACATGACGTTAGCTGGCTTTATGTCTCGGTGTATAATGCCCACAGAGTGGACGTGCGAAAGCGCCAGCAAAAGTTGGAAGGTATAGTGTTGGATATCTGACTCCGTGAGTATGGGAAGTAGAGATTTCCATTCGAAATTTTCCACATATTCCTAAAAACATCAGACTGGGCAGACCGACTGTAAGCCCATTGCTGACCATAATGAGGCTGTGATGACGACCGGAAGCTGAGAATTCGAGTCAGAAATGTGCATGCGATGGGACGAATCTGAGAAACGGACGGTCTCGAATGACATCCAGCAATGCAACGACATTCACAGCGTCGCCCCCACAAAGATTTCGTAAAACCTAATTTCATGGGTAAGAATTCTCGCGTAGGCTGGCGGCCCGCAAGAAGAACCTTGATCTCTCTCTTAATTTTCTTTGCGGCAACTGGCTTCAAGACCTTGATCACGCAGCGGTCGCTGGTGACCGTATCGATGCCTTCAAAAACCTCAAGTGGGTGAGCGTTACAATTTGTCGTATGCCCAAGGTCGATATGCACACCTCGGAGTATTTGCCCCCTCCTAGAACAAGTCAGAAGGATTCCGCGACCGTCCAACAATTAATTCGACGCGCCTAGCCTTCTGACTATCTCATACCGGTCGGTGTCCTGACTCCAGTCTACGTGGAAGTTGTCGTAATCGTACCATGACTTGCCCAAAATGGAATTGACGTCGGCGTAAACGCGCGACATGTGCAGAGAAAACTCAAGAGAGACCCAATCCGGCGGTCCGGGCAATAATGGGTTATAGGATGTCGGGGCCCAGACGCATTGGAACCAAGTCCAGAACAAATACACACAAAGTCTATGCAGCCTACTATATACGATACAATTAAAACATCGATATCCTTGCTAGATATGCACAACGGTGGAGAGCAAATGACACAGAGAATCTGCCTATTAATCAGCGCTTCGTACCCAAGGTCAATGAAATACGCACGATAGTGCAAGCAGATCAACGTTGACCATATTCAGGTGATCCCACTTGCAAAAATGCGAGAACGAGTGGTATAGAACTGTTCTGTTGACACTGCATCTCCAGATCTCGCCCAGACCACACCGGGCCCTCATTGCGCGACGGCAGATCCTGGTCATCAGGGTCGTCCTTAGCGAGCTCGTCTCCGTTCAGATCCAACTCATTTCGTCCAGCCCCGCGATGATACACCTTGCTTCGCGACTTCGAGCGAACATGCAAGTTGACTTTTGGAGGCCCGGTCCGTTGATCTGGAGGAAAGCGGAAGGAGCCGACACCGCCGTTATTCGAGGGACGAGTAGAAGAGCCATTGGCGCTGAGGCGTTGCAATGCCGAGTGGATAGCTGCCGGAGGAGCACCGGACAACGTATCTGTACCCATCAACGTCTGCTGCAGTGCTTTGAACGCAATAATCTCGGCCGCGCGGTGGAACTTGGAAGGGCCAGGGGATGTTTGTGAGAGCGCAGCAGAAGAAATTGAAGACGCAGTGTCAATCTCCCTCTTAAGCGACACCGCCCATTGATGCCGGATTAGAGGATCATCGACGCTGAACATGTATCTGCGCTTGGCTCCATTGTGGTTTATGAAAGCCAGCTCGAACGTATTCCGCATAAAGGCGCGTTCCACTACCAGCGAATTGCTCAGCGGCAGCCCGGAGTACTTCAACGCATTCGAGCCCGAACGACACATGATCATGGTTTTTGACCCTAATGAAGTGCCAGTGACGCGGAAAGAGGCTTCCGACGACTTTGCGAAGGTGAGGAAAGGAGGATCAAAGACGAGGTCTTGACCGAATAGTTGAATGGTGAGATCAGGATCAGCTTGTTGGATACGAAGGATGATGGGCTCGGATTGCACTTTATACGTGAGCCGAGTAGGCAAGGGGCGCTTGATCATAATGGAGATATCCGCAGAGCCGCCACTAGAAGACGCTCGAGCCTGGCAAAGTTTTTCTTCCCGGATGGACTCGAACACATCCTCCAGCAGGTCATCGGAGACTAGATAGCGTGGATCATACCGCCGGAACGCATCTATGAAATCCCGGCCGGTTATACTGCGTTTGGGGTAGCGGGTGGGACCTGGCTGATTCGAAATACCCCCGTGGAGGAAATCATTCAGCTGCACTAGCGCGCGCACAAGACGGACAGCAAGATCTTTATCATACGCTACGATCCTTGCATTCGCTTCGTACCACCGGGAGGCAAAGGCATCTAGCAAGTAGTCGAGTGCACTGACATTGTATACCGACTTTGCAGGCACGTTGATGGAGAGGAGGAAAGCCCGCAACGCCTTGTCAACCCGAACTCCTATGAAGCGGAAGCTATCAACGTAAGCCTTCAACACCACCTTGGACGTCCGTCGCGACAGATAATCGCCCAGCCGAGCGCGATCTAAGTCCAAGGTCTTGAACAGCAGCTGTCCCAGAACCATTGGGTCGTCGGGGGTCCCGCTTTTGATCAGTAAGGACGAGATGGCGTGATCGGGCTCCTTGCTGAACTGGAGCACAAAGGTCCGGATCAAAGGATTGCGGGGCGCCGTGGAATAGTTACTCGTCTTCGGCTGGAGGTCAGTCCGGTCGGCATTGAACCGAAGTTGATTGAGCAACACCACACTTTTCACCACAAACTTCCGGTCCATAGGTGTCGGCTTGTAGCTGTCAATTATGTTGTCCTGATCTTGTACTACTGGCTTCGCGATAACGAGTATGTCGCTGAACAAGAAGAGGAAACGATCCTTGACAGTGTTAGGGTTGACCACCTGTAAGACTGGGGATGATAGGAGCAGCTTCCGCGGAGGGTCGTCAATTGCCGAAGCCCACATGGGACTACGAGAACCGCGAGCTAAATTCTCCTCGAGGCGTTCGAGAATAAACGAAGCTTGGGATCCCGAGTTAGCACCGAATGAGTAGTGGGACGACGTGGCGGACGATGACTCGGACGTTGAAGGGGCAGGATAGTCACTCAACGAAGACAATGGATCAGGTGTGGAAGAGAGTGGGTCCGGAGGGGAAGGCATAGTGGGAGGGGGTCGAAATGGAGGAAAGAAGTCTCGTCCACAGCCACGGCTATCGGGGGAGACACAACCTTCCTTCCCTTGGGGGTCTTTTCCCGCTCCGGCTCTTGAAATGTACTCTGGAAAGGAGGAGCAGAAGCCGCTACCTCTCGCGGTTCAGCGACGGGTGTGCTCTTCCCGAACATGCTGTCGCTGGCGCTGAGAGGAACGATTTCCACATCCTCCCAGTCCTTCCCCAAGGCACTGTCCTTCCGCAGGATGAGGTCGGACAAAGAGGGCTTCTTGCTCGCGCTTGGTGATGGGCGTCCCGGCTCATTCGGAGGCGTGTTTACAGAAGACCCCGGAGCCGACGTCTGTGACACCTTTTTCCGACTGATGAGCCATTGCTTTACACCGGGCAGAGTCATAGGCAGCTTAGACCCAGTAGATGACGTCGATGGCGCCGGACTGATCGGGGCGAGATGGAAGTAGTCAGTGGCGGTAAGGGAGGTCACAGTCACAGAGGTGGAAGGGGACACCGCATTGAACTTGTCCAGTAAACGTGTATCAGAGGCTTGATGGGACAGTTTCCGGTCCCTTCCCGCCTCGAGGGTCTGAGAACCAGGGTTGGATAAGGAAGGTGTGGAATTTTGAGCAGGATCGGTCTCATAACCATTGAACAGTGTAGAAATATCCGGAGTGGATGCTGAAGGGGTGAGCATGCCCTTGGCTCGGTTGCGTTGTTCTTCTAGCTTCTTCATCCCAGGGAAAGGGAAAAGCTTCGCGTTTTGGTATTTAAGAAGATCCGTGGCGGACGCAGCGGGGAATAGAGACACTCCAGGCGACAGAGACACCACAGAAGCAGACGCCGATGAAGACTGCATCAACGTCGGGGGCTGTTGAATCACGTGAGTGACCACAGCCTCCCCTCCCTTGTCCGTCTTTGAACTCGTGAGGCTAGCCCCACTTTCCCTACTGACACTCGAGTCCGTATGATCCCGCCGCTCACGTGTTACAATGCTGTTCGTGCGAGAGCGGCGCCCAGAAGCAGAACCTGACCTGAAGGTAGTTTTGATTTTGTCCCATGTGCTAGTAGAGCCCCCGTCCGAAGGCCGCCTGCCATCCTCCCACTCGAACTCGGTGGTCAGCGGAGATCGATCCTGGGTACGAGAAGCCACGGACAATGTAGCGGGGAACGACTGGGGGGATGTGGAATCCTCGCTGGCCGTGCGGATCATGGAGGCACTTTGCTGCGATGGCGCAGTGGCAGAGGATGGGGACGGGGGAACCTGTGAAGACTTGATATCGGGTGAAGTTTCTGATTCTATCACAAGATTCTTGGACTCGTAGGAGTTGCGAGGAGATGTATCATCGTATGCCTCTGGCGGAGACATTTCGGGAGACGAAGGTCGCGCCTCGTATTCTTCTTCCTCGTCCTCCTCGTCCGTAACCTCATCCTCGTCCACTTCATCGTCGTCTATTGGCATGCGTATCTCGGGTACTGTATTCAATTAGCACAAATCATTGAAGATGCAGGTGCGCCGACCTGGAGAGGCCACCCAGCTAATCTGACGCTCAAAGTCCTCATCGTAGGTCTTCCGAGGGTGATATGAATCCGCGGGATATAAAACCTCTTCCTCATCCTCATCGCGAGATTGCTTTTCCTGCAAAGGGGTGTTGAACGGACTACTCCTGGAGGTGTATTCCGGAGTAGGGCGACGACTCGAATGTATAGCAGCTGCCGTAGGCGACGAACGGGAATTCCCTCCATACAATTCAGAGAATATCGGCGACTGAACCGCGTAGTCATAGTTGGGCTGTGGGGGAGGTACCGGTGGCCCGGGTAAGCGTGGCTCCACTGGTACGCGTTCCTCGTCCTCGTCCTCCACCACAACACTTCTCCGACGCGTCGGTTCTGGTCTTTCCTGCCCTACTGGGCTCTCCCTGGCGGATAGTGGGGGAAGAATTGTGGTGAGCTCTTCCTCTCGATCAAGTGGGGCATCTTGCGGGCTGGCAGCGCGGCTCGGCGACGAGTTCTGAGCACGGAGGTCGAGGAGGCCATCGAAAGTGGCCGGTAAGGGAGTCGGTGGAACAACAGGCGTGTTAGGCGAGGTTGAAACGAACTCAGAGTCCGAAGGGCCCGTATTCGCCCCTGCTGACCCCCTACGCGAACGCCGCCGTCTTCGCTTTGGTGTTGGCGAAGATGCTGTATACTCCTCGCCACCACTGGTGGGTTCCCCTTCGGGCTCTTTGGCGATCCTGCCCCCGAGACGGCTAAGCATCAATTGCCGAGCAGCATTCCGTTCTCCACCAGCAACGGTGTTATTGCGGCCCAACTTGCCCGGAAGAGGCGGGGGAGTCGGCGACGGTGAGGGGTCATATGCTTCCGTTCCCCCGGTCAGCTTGTGCATGGCCATAATGCGGCCTGCAGACGTGCTGCCGACACTGTTGGAACGGAAGAGCCCTCGTTGGAGTTCCTCAAGGGAGGGCAAGTTGGGTGTCGCCGGGCGAGTTCCGGGATAAAAGGGAGAGAACTCGGAAGTAGTGGGAGTGGGGGATCGAAGGAGACGCGACCTTGCCAAGTTGGCGAAGTCGGTAGGCGATGCCAATGAAGGCGAAGTGGCTTCGTCCTGTGAAGAATCACTAGGAACGTGGGGGCTGGGGGCCGGAGACAATGCTACTCTGGCCTTGAGCTTCATGTCTTTGGAGCCCCGTGAGCGAGTACGGGAACGCGAACGGCGTTTTGAGCGAGTGGACGACTCGGGAGGGACGGTAACAGTCTCCGTGGTATCGTCACCATTAATGATGGGCTCAGAAACAGTCGTCGCAACGTCCAGTTTGGGTTCGAAAGGCGGGGTATCGGTTTCGTCTTTCTTCTCGTCGTCCGTGTTTACTTTCTCCCCTTCGCTGACTGCTTCTACATGCATTGGAGGACGTCTCCCATCTTTCATGCGGGGGAGCGAGGCGGCGCGCTTGAGTTTGGCAACGGCTAGCATGCGCTGCTCGCGCTGCTCCGAAATGGAGGTGTCTGGCTCCATTGGAAGCCCTGAATAAAAAATTAGCATTCAAACCGAGAGGTTGTTTGGACTGCAAAGAATCTGACCGATGCCAGTGGGCACTTGAAAGAGACTAAAAGACAATGTTCAGCACAAGTCGGGAACGGATGGCCCAATTTCAAGCTTCGAATTCAAGTAGTACTGTAGTAGCAGTTTGCGGCACGTGGTCGGCACTCTGACGCCTCGTTGCGCTTTCACACTTGATCATCGCTGAACAACATGGACCTCCGTGGCTGCAATGAAACAGAATACATCGAAAAGCCTCCTTACTTCACAGACCCTTCATTTTACAGAAAAAAGCGTGGTAATGCGTCGAGCGGAGCCAGCGGGATGATGGACGCAGTCAATAGATACAGCCAACGTTAACACTAGTACGGCAAAAGAAGCCGTGGCGGAAAGATCCTCGGGAACATGTAGATGCTGCTTGCATACCGGATAGATATATAGACCCCACTTCCGGTTAAAGAATTGCACAGTCTCATCTCGTCGGCTTCCGCTGGACGTACTTGGAGTCTTGTTTTCAAAGGAATTATGATTGGATTCGAGTGGGATCACGGTGCCCACTGCCATGTTATAATAAATGCGCAGCGGCAAAGGCAAATGG
>QVIE01001329.1:0-15820 GCA_013387415.1 Panellus pusillus | reverse complement strand
ACCGGACGTCGACCTCGGAGTGATGCGCGACTAAGAAGGAGCCGTCCGGTTGCTTGAGCGACATGAAGAAGTTGTACATTTTCTCTCTGAAGTTCCAAATCAGGGGCCGCCGATCGCAGCCAAATACGGCTCACCGGTCTATTTCGTCCCAGCCGCCGCCCGGGCCCGGCCGGCCCGCGATCGCCAGCGCGCAGACGGACGCGTACGTCGGCAGCAAATGCGCCGCCTGCTTCGGCCCGCCGCCGAGCCGCCATCAGGGTGCTGCGACGCCATGATCGTATCAATCGCCCTAAGACTTCTCAACGGGGGCCTCAACGCGCGCGAACACGTGCTCACTTTTGCTTGTTGCCCGGATCGAGCCGACCTGGAGGAGGCTGAACGCCTGCAGCGTCCAGTACATCAGCCACGGCTGGCTCGCGTCCTGGCTGATGTACCGCTGCGGGAACCCCTGCACCAGGTTGCGGATCAGGTACTGCATGTGCGCCGTCTTCTGCAGACTCGGCGCGGCTGCAAAGTGCTCCAGCAGCACTTTCACTGTCTCCGCCTGCGCGCTCGATGTCGCCGTCGGGAACGCATCAGTCGGGACGGGCTTCATAGTGCGGGTGGCCATGGGAGGAGAAGAAAGAAGGTGAATGGGTCTGACGAACAATAGCCATGATTAGATCGGATGGGACAAACAAACTAGACAAAGGCGTCGACGGTCTCTCCATGTTCTATTAGAGACCTCCGAAATTCGACCTCAAGAAATCTATGTTCCCTCAATGTATCTATTGCTGATAAAGCTATCTAGAAACTCGAACACTCCACACGCACGGGGCTGAGGTACGCACATGTACAGGGCGGGAGCAGGAAGTACCGCGACGGCGAGGGACATCGCCGATGATCTACAACCCCACCGAGCCCAAACCTGCCGCACACAAGCCCGACGCAATCCAGCGCAGCGCGACCGGGCGACATCTTCCTCGGCACCCTCTCGCGCCTCGCCCTTCCCGGTGCCGCGGACGGAGAGATAAGGACATCTCGATCGCGAAGGGGAAGATCAAGGTGAAGACGAAGGACACAGGGCGGGAGAAGGTCTAGGCAAGGCAAGAAAAACGCATGTGCATCCCAAGACTCAGAGCTCGGGGAGCAGCAGCAAGTTCGAAGTCGGCGCCCTTGGTCCAACCAGCGCACCATGGGACTCGGGCTCGACATCGCGCTCGGGCTCCCCAGCGCGCGGGCGAAGGAAGAAGAAAGAGTGTTGCGGGCGGATGCCGCGCCCGAGCGGCGGAGTGGGCTTATGATAATTATATATATAAGAAGGGCGATCCTCGCTCCGTCGCTGGGCGGGATCGATCCTGACTGACATGATATCGCGGACGCCCATTCGAGTCTCGAGTCTCGACAGGAGGGGGCGCGCCTGAGCCAAGTTCTGTTTCGGGCAGCCGCAACCCGCACGACGCCGAACGGTTCCCAATTCGTGGTCTTCAGGGTTCGTTCCTGTCAGCATGTGTAAGAGAGATCCCGCCCAGCGCATGCCTGTCAACAGTCGCAGTCGGTCGGCTTAGGCACCGCAAGCTTAGCCTGCTCAGCCCGGAGCCGGAAGGTCGGCGGTAGCGGTGGATAAACCGAGTGAACCCTCTAGATCTCATCCTCGCTCGCGACATTGAAGTCTGACGCTCTCCTCTACCCTGTCGCTCGCACGGCCGCCACCGGTCAAGCATCGTGCGCCGGTCCTCGCGGGGCCGAAAGGCTGTGTACAAGCCAAGCTCCACGTCGCCTGCGCCACCCAAGTCCTCCAAGCCGGGGGACATGGCGCTTCGGGCAGGCCCAGTTGCGCGATTTAATCAAGAAATACTTAGCAAGGGTCAGGCGGCTGAACGGAGGATAGATTACATATGTAGACGATGAGGAACTTATGGAGAGGGAGATTGACTGGTGTAGGCGGAGGCGCCGTGTCGGAAGCTTTCGTGCTTTGTACGAGTCCTGGCACGCATTTCCTGCTGTGATTGTACCTAAATCACTCTCTCGAGCGGCTGGTAGTAGAGGGCTCTACAGGAGTCAGGTCGCCACCGTCTCCGAGGTGCTTCCCCGCGCGGGACCACTGGCCTTGATTCTCAAGACAAAGGCGTCGACAGTCTCTCCATGTTCTGCATGGATTCAATTTCATGGCTACATAATTTGTTTCGCGTGTTATTAGGAAGAATTAGATATAAGTGGCTAGAGTAAGTGTCCGTAATTATACGCGAGGCTACAGTATTTTGGTACGTGCTAGTGAGCGACAGATCATGTACAAAAGAAAGAAATTCGAAATGTCCTTTAGTCCATGTCCATGTCCTAAAAACGCGCAGGGGGATCTACCAGACACCCGTTCCGTGCGGGCTCCGGTCCTGCATCAACGGGGCCTCGAGAGCGCCCTGCGCGTGCATCATCTGCTGCGTGTAGGCCCACTTTTCGTCGGCCTCCTGCTGCATCATCAGCTGCTGGAGCTGCAGCTGTTGTTGGTCGTAATTGTCGTACGCCGTGGGCGACGCGATCGCGGGCTGCGCGCCCTGCATGGCGAGCGCGTACGGGTCCAGGAAGACAGGGGACCCGGACGCCGCCGACGGCGGGAGGGGCGCGGCGTGCGCGCGGTGCGGCATAACGGGGACGTTGTACGCGAACGGGGACGCGTGCTGCTGAGCCTGCGCCTGCATCATCCGCAGCCGCATCATCTCGTCCTCCATCCGGTATCCCGGGACGCTGCTGACGAAGAACTCGTCCGCCTCGTCCTCCTCGCCCACACCCTGGAGGTCCCCAGCCTCGTAGTGCAGCTCCTCGCCCATGACGCTCGAGAACGCGTCTCCCCGCGATGGGGTGTCGAGGCGCATCACCCCCGCGCGCGCGCGCCACTCGTTCGCCTCCCGGCGCAGCGACTCGCATTCGCTCGCGAGCGCGCGGAGCTGCTGCGCCGCGATGATCCTGTGCCGACGCGACGCGCGCACGTGCGCGATCGAGGAGTTGACGATGCTCGACTTCGACGGCCGGCGGACGTGCGCCAAGTTGGGGAGGACGGCAGCGAGGTCCTGCACCGGGGTCAAGCAGGAGTAGGAATGATTGGCAGCGAAACGTACCAGGAACCGCGCATTGAGCGCTTCGCGGCGCGCGCGCTCGACGGCGTTGTGCGACGCCCGGCGTTCGGCCGAGCTGGAGCTGCCGGGGCGCTGCTTCATTTTCAGTGTACGCTTGACGCCCCCGGCGCTGTCATCGTCGTAGCTGTCCAGGTTCGACAGACGGCCATCGAGGTCGGGAAGCACGGGCAGGGAGAGATGCGACGGGTACATAACGGTCGGCGAAGAGTCGGGAGTCTGAGGGCCGCTGGACGAAGCAGATGATGTAGGAGATGGAGGGGCAGCGTGGCTGAAAGACATTTGTTGAAATCGAAGAAAGTTGTCGAACGAATTAGTGTAATAATGTAAAATTGAAAATGGCGGGTTTAATGAAGCCGTGCAGAGTCGCGAGATCTGGAGGACATGAGCTCAGAACAGACGAGGACGAGCCGACTCACACCAGGCGGAAGTCCGCAACGGCGGGGGAAGGGCGGAGGCGAGGGGGGGGAGAAAAACGAAACGAGAACAGTGGTCAATCATGGCAGCCTTTAAAGCAGCAGATAACAAGCCGTGATGGCATCTTGATCGTGCGGTGAGCAGATGGTTACAAGACAGTGATGAAAGATGTCGGTTGGGCGACAATCAACAGTCACTTTGATTTGTCGGCAGTTGGAGGGAGAGTTTCATTAATATCCTGGTCCAGCTATTTGTCAATGCACATACAGTGATACGTGTGGGAAGACGGCTTGCGGCGCGCTGAATCCTGATGTGGGTCTGTCGCGCGTCACTCACTAAAGGAGTACATGAACGGCCTGTAGTACTCCGGGATACTCCCCGAAACCGGCGTTCCTCAGCGGGACCGGTACCGTGTAAAATTACCTTACCGTACCTCACTACCAATTAGGGAGGGTAGACTTCATCATTGCGCGTCTATCAACTCGATTGATCCCCAGGGCCCAGATATGCCCAGCTATAATCGTATAGAGCAGGTTTTGATATTCGATCCTGTGTCCTAGTGGGAGTTACTATACCACTGTGTATAGGTCAACTATGGCTATGGGGACCGGACAATACGCTCACCCTCACACGCACCCATGGCCAGAAGAAAGTGCACTGGTAGACAAGTGGGAGACATAACTACTCCCGCGGGTTATGATGCATCCACTGGCACCAACAGCCCCTCATGCCAGAACACCCTGGTACCACAACAAGCACCATACGATGACGGAAGAAGTCGACGGGGGAGAGGGCTTTCATTGACACATCGGCGAGACACGAGGGAGGAAGATACACTTCCCCTTCTCCACCCAGCCGTGCATCTTGTGGTAGCGTACGTCGAAAGCCACGGAACGGTCGTGATGGGCCTAATCGTTCGCGAGAGCGATCGCCCCGTTATTGTTACAATGGACCGGAGTAGGTGTGTGCAGCCAACAAGCCTCCTTCGATCCCTCAAGTGCTGCAACGTATCCCGGCTCAGTTAAAGATCCCGCAATGACGCTCTGTTTCTGTGAAGCCCAGGAAATGGCACCAGCTCCTAGCGAGAACGCGTAACCCTTGACAGATTTGTGTTTCTCGGTGTCAGTGGCATAATCCGCGTCGCTGTAGCCAGCGAGGCCTCCCAGGACCAGTACGTAGTCATGGGTGGCCTTGAGATAGCGGACGACGCGAATGGCAGCTTGCCAGTGCTCAATGGAGAAGCAGTCGAGGAAGCAGGCTAGATTGTGCACGGCTCCGGACGGGTACTTACCACCATCGGAGACAAACGGAGACCCTCAAAACGCGAACACACGGACCAAGATCTGCACATAACGACGGTGAGAGAAAGAAACATGTAAACACGATGTAAACATGCATATGGTCACTTTCAGCTCTTATCTCGTTCTCGGCCTGCTTGCTCTGCAGACCTGTGCTGTTCCTCAGACTCCACTACCCGGTCCGACAGATTGGGATCTCGATACCTTGCCAGACCCCAACTCCACCTGTCACCTTGTTTTTGACACTGTCAGTTCTTTGTTGCAACACTGGCCAAACGTCAGGCACCACAGTGGTAGTACTAGCTATGCCCTCGTCGCACCCGTGCCTGATGCAAGTTCATGCTGAAAAGGCCATACAATTGTCCCCGGCACAATTCCTACGGGCACACTCTTGTACCACGGGCGCGGTGACGCGCATACTCCAACGGGATCTGAATGGGTTTCAAATGACCCAGAGTTCGCGCGCCTCTTCTGCGAGGACCCTGGACCCTGCTGGATCCATACTCTTGTTACGACACGCCCGCTGCGCGTATTATACTTCGATGGACACAGTGCCACGAAGATGCCGGATGGGCCCATGGACTTACAGGATCTGCTCGCCTGGGGTACCTCTTCCTTTCAATTACCGTCGAGGCACTCACTTATTTTTTCAGGCACTGTGATGCCTGAGCGCGCTCATCTAGAGTGGGATTATAGACGCATGAATAACTTGTGCCAGTTCGGACACGAATTGCAAATCGACGCGTATGTAAGGTAAGGAGATGACTGTATACGTTTGCGGCGCCTAGTTCACGCATATGGAGCAGGATGCAGCTCAATTTGTGGGTCTATTCACACTTCTGCGCTGCCCGGGCTCATATTGCTGAAGCGAACTGATGTTGTGCAATTTTACCGACGGCGTGGAAATCACAACTCTCTCCAGATTGCAAGAAGAGCCCGCCTTCCTCATTATCTGTTCTCATTCTTCACTCAAGCACCTGGTACGACCGGTTCCCCGGCGAAAACGCGCTTCCAACTCGACCTCACCCAACTTATCTCCTTGTATGATGTAGCGCTGGCACCAAGTTTGGTCTCTCGTCGGCTGGGGCAGAGACGGTCTGCACATCGCATTCTTGGAATCGATGATCACGATGTCCAAGCCGTCCTCGCCAGAGTACATTCGATATCTTTTTCATCATCTAAGAGCGGCATTGACTGGGCAACACTGTTCCAAGTCATCCGAAATCGTTACTCCAAGCGACTCGAGGTGCTGCAAAGCGTTCTCAATGGTACCGCCGAAGATGTTGTCGCCCAAAGGGCGTTCCAGCTCCTCCTTACGACACTCATGCCGTATCGGCTGCATGAGGCAGTCCCTTCCATGTTCAGTGGCGGTAACGCCTGGGCGGCCCCGGTCTTTCAGCTTTGTGCAGAGACCCACACCTTGTTCATCAAATCTCTGGAGAGCACCCTTACCCGTCAGAGGTGCTGCTGCTCAGTTCTGTACGGGGAACGACCCGGGAAATTTGTCGTACCCTCGTTGGGATGTGGGCAGAAGGTTCAGTTAAGCTCCTCAGTTCCCCGACCCTTCCCGGCTCCCTGGTCGGTAAATGGAAGTCGGAGGTCGACCGGCTCATGAGCTGGCTTGATTGGTCCGTCTGGATAACATGCCGTCCTGCTTGCGCTTTCGATGTAGGTGCTATCGACTGGCAGCGCGTCGATGACTGACGTGCTTTATTCAGGAAATGTGTTATCTCGCTGGTGCTCCACTATCCATGGATGAGTGGAATAGCTCTCACACGCGTTGTATTCGTCCGTTCCAGCCGTATACGGAAACCGGGTGGTCTGTGCAATTAGATGAACAGATGTCTTTCCAGTTCTGAGCTAACTGAGCTACGTACTTGATGTATAGATGGTACCGACCTAATGGGTGTACAAATAAAATTTCAAGCACCTTTCTTGAAACTCTTCCTCTCGCACCGCTCGTATACATATGGACAATGCAGCTGTACCATCCAGCATTGAACAATTTGCGGGTGACGCAAAGGCTCGGCTTGACGCGGCGCCTACGAGCACCGCATTTGTACTCTCTGCGTGCCGCCACCATGAGCTCGTCTTCATCGTCCATTCTCCCCTCACGACCGATAATCCCACATATTCCAATCAGCTCGGGATGCCCGCAGTGCAAAGCAGCTCTGGAATTTCCCGTTCCGTCACCTCACCCGCGCCCAGGCGCGTTACTACGGATTCGCTGCTTCCAATGTAACAATATCATCCAGCACGCATTCTACGCGACGCAGTTACCCAGCGGGGCTGCGTCGTCGAGCTCAGGCCAATCTAACACGGGACAACCGCCGCCTGCTAAGAAGGGACGCAAGTTTGGGACACAAGAACGACCACTGGAGACTGGCTACTACGATATCCTGGGTATAACTCCGGCAGCGACGACCGATGAGATAAAGAAAGCATATCGTATGTTTTCTACGCTCCGTCTAATTTATTGTGCTAATTCCTGCAATGTTTAGGTCGGATGGCCATCAAGCACCATCCAGGTCTGTACTCGTTTCGTTCCCGCTGTCTATCATTGACACCTCACATTCGCCAATAGACAAGAATCCGGACGACCCCCATGCGGAGGAGCGGTTCAAAGAAATCGCAATCGCGTACCAGACGCTCTCTGACCCTGCACTGCGGAAGAAGTACAACGAATTCGGACCGAAGGAAAGCGCGCCGGAGGGCGGGTTCGTCGACCCGGAGGAAGTGTTCGGCGCGATATTCGGGGCGACAAGTTCACGCCGATCATCGGCAACATCAGCTTGGCACGCGATATGAAGGCCGCGCTGCAGGAGGCGGACGAGGCGGAGCAGGAGGAAGCAGAAAGGGCGGGCACGCGCATTTTGGACGCTAAGGGGCGGCCTGTTCTTAGCGAACAGGAGAAGGCTGCGAAAGAAGCGAAAGACAAGGCGAAACGAGAGGAGAAGGCCAAGGTGCGGGAAGAACGGATCCACAAGCTGGTGGAGAATCTCGAACGCAAGTTGAGCATATTTACTGAATCCGCGACCGGCCCCAACGATCCCGATGTAACATCGAGCTGGCGGACGATATGCGGACTGGAGGCAGAGTGCGTCCACTTGACGGCTAATTTTCATGATCTCATTGCATATTCAGACAACTCAAACAAGAATCTTACGGTGTGGAGCTGCTGCAGGCCATCGGCTTTGTCTACGTCTCCAAAGCCAAGCATCACCTCGCAACGAATCAGACATTCCTCGGCGTCGGCGGATGGCTGCACAACGTCCAGGGCAAATATCATGTCTTCAGCGAGACGTGCGTTTCTCTTTTTTCCTTGCAGCGATCTCTCTCATGCCCGCATAGTGTTTCGACGCTGCGATCTGCCATCGAGCTCAAGTCTGTGTTTGACCAAATACAGGCTGCTGAAAAAGCAGGCAATTTGAGTCCGGAGGACAAGAAGAAGCTTGAAGAACAGGCAGCCGAGAAGGGCCTGCAGGCGTTGTTCAAGGTACCGTTGATTTCTTCTGTCGCTTTACCTATACTTATCGACTCTAGGGAGCGAAACTCGAGATCGAGTCTGTACTGCGAGAGACTTGCGAGCGCGTTCTAGAGGATCCAAGTATAACTCGCGACAAAGCCAATCTACGGGCAGTCGCTCTGCAGATACTTGGCGAAGCATATGCTGGCGTCACGAAAGATGCACCGGCCATCGGCGGCGACGATAGCGAGTATGTGCGCATCGAAACGCGGCAGAGTCGCAACAGCACTGGCGGGAACAACTGGAGGACTCCTCCCAAGTCTCCTTGACCGCTCATAGTGTTCGTCCCCTCCGCGTACTGTAGACCATTGTATTGTACTTACATCTACATCTACAATACTGCTCGATTGAGATCATTCGTGCTACAATTCGGGCGTACGTGTACAGTCTGCATACGCCTGACATGGATTGCTATGCCGGCGGCGCCTGCTTCGCTTCTTCCACAGCAGGCGCGGCAGGATCGACAGCCGCAGGATTGGCCGCGTTCTTGCCTTTTCCGGGCGGAGGGGGGTGGTACACTTTGGGCTGCACATCATAAAGAGTGAGCCAAAAGATAACGAAGCAAAGACAGCGACACGGACCTTCTTCTGCTTCTTCTCTTTCGCGTTAGGATCGGGGTACGCCAACTTTTCTATCTTCTGGATCTCTTCATCCTCTTCGAAAGATTTGCGGATGGGGTCGAGCAACCTGTTGATCGCATTAGCGACCGCCGTTTTCAGGTCCTTCGGGTGTATCTTCTTCTCAGCAAAGTCGTTTTTGAGGTCGTCAAACGATTTGTAGTGCAGCGTCGGCCCGCCAAATTTGGCGTCCGGTTCGATGGAGAATACGGTCCCTTCTGGAGCGTCGTCGGTCGCAAAGGGCTTGAGGTCGGCACAATTGGGTTCCAGGATGGAGCCCCCCTTCCGTGCGTTCTCCAAGCGCAGCTCGGAGACCGGAATAAGCACCGCTTCGACGAACGAGAGGATCCCGTTCTCGGCGATGTTGCCCTCTTCGCAGAATGCGGCCTTGATCTTCTTGCGAACGACTTCCGCGGAATCCAGGAAGTCGATTTTGGAGTTGGGGTCAGAGGAAGACATCTTGCCGCCAGCTAGACCGGGGACCATCGCATTCATCAGGTGCGCGCGCTTCGCGTAGCCCAATCGTGGCAGGTAGAGTTCAGCGAAAGTGAAAATCTTTCGCTGCAGGGCCATGAGCGAGGTCAAAAGTCCGAAACAGAGTATGCGTACCTGATCAACGCCGCCGAATTGGAAATCCACGCCAAGGTACTGTTCGTCAAGGGCCTGCAGGCCGGGGTAGAGAAGGCCGCTGAGAAGAGGGCTCTCTACCTGCTTGACAACCTCCGCACCGGCTTTCTTAGCGTCGTGTTCGGTCACCGTCGCGCACAGACGGTAATTGTCCAAGTTGAATTCTTTGGACAATTGGAAGTCGGAACCGAGCGAAAATTTTAATTTTGAAGTCGGGATGCCGAGCGACTTGAACACGGATAGAATGACGAACTTGTAGTACTTTGTGCGATGTCCGACGAGTTCGAGAGGTGCCTTCATATTATCGAGGAAGGCATGGATGTCTGATAATCGTTCAGCATTCATTCAATGGCAGATCTCTGAGCGATTAACCAGCAAGGTGAACGATCATCTTCGAACGACGTCAGTCGGGTTCGTAAAGACATAGAATAAGGAGCTACCTCTGCATCTGCCTGTAAAAAATCGGAAATCTTGGTTAACGGCACGAAATATCCGATGTGTGCTAGTTTGTGGGCTCAATTCGGGACCTGCCCGAGAAAACACGACACCCACGTCTTCCGGTGGGAGCAGTTCCTGCATGAGAATGCCCAGAGTTTAGAGAAAATCAGATAACTGTGCGGGATACGCGCCCCAGTAGCCCTTGGGACTTCTTCCTTCCGCGAGAACGGCTTTCAGTATATCGCCACTGAGGGTTTCCTGGAGCCTGCGCGTAATGAGCTCGTATTTTTCTTCGGCCATTTGGGATGGTAAGATTCAGAATGCAAGTCTTAGTGACTCGTGGCGAAATTTGTTGCCTTGATCATGATCGGAGGCTGGTGACGGCCCGTCTGACTCTGACTGGGCGCTGCTTCAGGCTGACTCTTCCAGACCCTTCGACATCTCGCGACGTCTTGTCAACGGAACCGCTGGATAAATAAAATGTGCTACTTCCAAGTATCGTCATACTCGCGCTCCAAGCTCAAACATGCTCGAAACACTTCCCCCAGAAATCTTCGCCCGCGTTCTAGAGATCGCCATTGAAACATGGGGCATTGGATTCCTGCCCCGGTTTGCCTGGTGTCCACGCAGTGCTACCAAATAGTGTCGTCCACTCCCAGTCTGTGGGGAATACTGGCTGTCGGCAGGGACAGTTCCGTCCCATACTCACTGCCCAACTGGCCAAAGCAAAAGAGAGTGATCTCAGAATCACCTTTTCTCGAGGATGGAATCGCAAACCTGTACACAAGGTCATTATACCCTGCCTCGCATCCCTGGTACACAATTGGGTGCAGGTCGACATGCCCACTAGTGCCCTGACTGCCTCGACCCGCTGGGTGGACATGGGCCGTGTGGAGGCTCTGGCTCTTCGTTATCATGGGATCGACTCTCCCTCTATCGATAAATTCTTCGAGTCGAGTGAAGGTTTCGTGCTGCTCAACCTACGCTCTCTCAGCGCAGCTGGACTTCCGGAAGAATGGATGGTCAGGGTACTCAGTCCTCGCATTACATATTGCGAAATCACCCACGCTGGCATCCCAGCTTCGACAATGCAACGGTATCTTTCTCTCCTTAACAACGTCCACACCCTCCATCTCGAGCGCGTGTCCATGCCCTCACTCTCCGCTTCCAGCCAGGTGGTGTACCTTGCAAACCTCACCAATCTCGACCTCCGGGCCGTTGGGATCTCACACCTCTTCTTCTGAATATCCGAGCACCTGAATTAAGGACGCTTAGCATCCGCGACTGTACAGGTCAAATGGGGTCGATATTCTCCCAGTGGAGCCAGGCGGATTTCGTCCCTTCCGCCTTACAAAGCCTGGAGCTCTCCCGCTGCCTTAGCGAAAACGACACCCCCTTCCTGATCGCCTGGCTCTCCCGCTTGCCCGCCCTCCTCCGCCTCTCCATTTCTCACGAAGGCGAACTGGGTTATTCCACCTCACGCGAATCGTCTGTAGATACAGACCTCTTCCAGGCGCTGGCATCGCCTGATGGTTGCGGCATCGTCATCGGGGGCTGGCTTTGCCCGTCTCTCATCCATCTGTGCTTGGACATCACTTTGCGCAGCGTCGCGGACGTTCCTCCCCATCGCCCGCGCTCGTACGAATCGCACCGTTGGTTTACGTGCGGAGCTAGAGTCGTTCCAGGTGCAGCTATGCTCTAGCGGTACCGTCGATGAACGTGCCGAGTTTCGCAGTTTCTTCGCGGTACCGGAGGGCTCGGGATGCGTCTGCCTGGCGTGCAGTTTCGATATTCGCAGTGCGTATCGGGATCCCACAGTGTCGTGACTGCTCTAATTTTTTGCTCTAGCCGATTGAATTTGTAAATCCACGTTCCAACAGTGTGATTTAGCCGAACTGGCTGATGCATGCTCTCTTGTATTCGGGACAGTCATCGATTGGGTTTCGGCTTTCTTCTCCTTCCGTTGTGCGTCTCTGTGGCTCTTCTTTCCGAGATGACCGACGGTACCCTTGGCTTACACTGCAGTCTTCCAATCATGACATGCTTGTTGACGGACATGGGAGTGAAACTGCACCAAGCTATTTGTGTTGTGGGGTCGCGATATAAATATGTGAGCCAAATGCAACGATGTAAACCTAGGCTGGCTGGGTTCGGACTACGTCGTGGCGTCTAAGACTGATTGATTCGGATGAAGGGTGAATTTTCTGTGGAGTAGATTTCAACGAGACAGGTGGTCGTCTGGCCACCACAAAATCCTGGCTGCACCACGGAGAGGTGGCAGGTTCACGCCTTTGAATTGCGGAGCAGAGTACCTTTTGTCGTTGGATAGCCGTCAACACGATTTATTTATGAAGCTGATCATCGCACCAAATGAGCAGTCCGGAATTTGTTGAGTTGAGTCTTCAAGCTTTCAAGGTCTCAAGATCTCAAGGCTTGTCTCGAGGACTTGCTTTCTGAGTTCCCAAAAGGGACTGCAGTTCTTCGGCCGCGATCATGGCAACACACGGAGGCTTTTCCCCGCACTCCACCCTTCCTTACCACCACCATGCACCCACTGGGGCCCCTTATATTTCTTCTCATACCGGTGCTGCAGTCCGCATCTCAAGAGGCGCCCGGGGCAGCCACCACTGCCCCGTCCACCGACACTGCACCCGTCTCGACAGAAACTGTCATTACTGTTCCTATTTCCGAATATCCGTTTTCTGCGTTTCCTCTTCCCTCTCAGAGTCCGGTGGCAGGTGTCTCTCCGCTCACAGATCCAAGGCAGCCTCCACCGCTTGGCTCATCTTTGGTTCCGGACTTCACTCAGGCGTGGCTGGGCGCGCACCAAGAAGCGAGGAATAGGGTGCGCGTTTACCGCGTGGATTTATTGGGCTCGACGCGCTTATCGCTATTGCCTACCAGATTGCAAACTTCACAATCGACGAGAAAGTCGCTCTCGGTACGGGCGTAGGTTGGATGAATGGGCGTTGCGTCGTGCGTGTGTTCCGGTCTCATCCGCAAATTTTACTTGAACTTCTCCAATGCTAGGGAAATACCCCTCCAATTGGTGAAAATGGTACAAAGTGGCCCGGATTGTGCCTCGAGGCACGCGCGTTCTCATCTCGCGTTCTCATTACTAATCCCTTTCGTAGGATTCTCCTCTGGGTGAGCTGGTTGAACTCGAGGAATTAATACATCGAACGACTCTTGTAAAGGTATCGTTTCGCGGATATGATAACCGCGTTTCCTCCCGGTATTAACACGGCTGCAACGTGCGTTCATGAACTCTCCATCACCTCCCGACTTAGCCACCGCCGTCAGATGGAATCGCAAGCTCATTCGTCGACGTGGGCTATTCATGGTCGTGAAACGTCGGAAAGGGCGTCAACGTGGCGCTGGGACCGTGAGGCTTTTCGAGTGAACTCATTGCGGTGCTTACGAGTACTCTCAGGATGATGAACATCGGACGGAACGCACAGGGCGGCCGTAACTGGGAAGGTTTTGGCGCTGATCCATTCCTCGCCGGGGAAGCCGCGTACGAGACCATCCTCGGTATGCAGGAGGGTGGTGTGCAAGCCTGCGCCAAGCATTTGATCAACAAGTACTTACTGCCGCGTTGGACTTCCGACTGCTTGGCTGATACACATACAGTGAGCAGAACACTTCCGCACACAGGAAAGCTCCGACGTGGGACGATCGGACGCAACATGAGATATATGCCCACCCCTTTTTGCGAAGCATCATGGCCGGGGTTTTCGTGCGTCGTTTTCACGAGGATCTGCCTAGAATTGACTGGCTCGTAGCATCATGTGTAGCTACAGTGCGTGCAACTCAAGTCTGTGCCCTTCGTATCCTTAACGCGCAGCAGACTTGATCAACGCGGACCTATGCATGCGAGAACGACAAGATTATGAACGATATCATCAAGGTCCATTCCAATGCGATCGCCTAGTGGTAAAGCTGATATTTTCCTCTAGCGCGAATTCGGCTTCCAAGGATGTGGGTTGTCTGGTATATGTCTACCGTGCCTTCTCATGCGCTGTTGCAGACATTCATGTCCGATTGTCTGGTATGTCTTCAAGCGTGCTTCACACATAGAAAACTGACAGTAGCGTAATCAGCGACGCACTCAACGATATCCGCCATAACAGGCTTGACGTGAGGGCAAATCCCCCCTTGTCGATGCGCATGCCGACGTCTCTTACAGATGACTATGCCCGGAGACATCTTTTTTCAATCAAACACTACCGTCCGTGTCTATGCTCACTCGCGGATCCGTGTCTGATCGGCTCCACAGTACTTTGGCGCGAACCTCACAGCATACGTTCAGAATGAAACGATCCCCCTTGCTCGATTGGATGATATGGGTGCGCGCCTCTTCGAACGTCGCGCACGCCAGTGCTCATCTCAGCTGATATAGCGACTCGAATCATGCGCGGATGGTACTTGGTGCATCAAGACGCTGGGGATTTCCCGCTACGAATTTCGATGCGTTCCAACCTGATGACGAAGACACGAACGAGCATGTGGACGTTCAGGAAGACCACTACAAGGTTGTGCGTGAGATCGGCGCTGCTAGTACTGTCCTGCTCAAGAACACGGGCGCTGCACTGCCGTTGACTCGACCGCGGAGTATCTTGCTCGTCGGGAGCGACGCCGGCCCTTCCAAGATCGGCCCCAATGAATTCGCAGATCAGGGTGGAATCGACGGAATTTTGGCGATGGGTTGGGGCTCGGGGTCAGCCTTCTTTGTCTTTCTCTATGTATCCCTGCTTACGATACGCCCCACCCAGCACCGTCAATTTCACGTATCTCATTTCTGTGCGTCCACCTCTGCCTTTTTCCGAACATGCTAACTGGGTAGACTATAGCCTCTGGAGGCGAATCCAGCGACGGGCAAGGAGGGATCGTACTAGCGTGTCATGGATCCTGGATGATTTCGATACGGATCGGGCAGGCAACATGCAATCGGGAAATCGGCTGCTATCGTTTCATCGCCTCTGATTATCCGGAGCAAGATTAGGTGGGATCAAACTGAGGGAGGCAAAATAGGGAGAGTGGTGGGTAGAGAGCACACGACGATTTGGCTTGAAGTAAACCTTTTCAGAAAAATCTCACTCCTGGGGCAATGGCGATAATCTTGTTCTGGCGTTGCCGCCCAGGAATAAACACGATTGTCGTGACCCACTCCGTTGGACCTTTGATGTAGAGCCTTGGATAGATCATCCAAATGTAACGGCGGTTAGTGCTGTGTATATCTACCGCCGAGTCATCGTGATTTATCTTGTATTCAGGTTCTGTGGGCAGGCGTTCCCGGGCAAGAGGCTGGCAATTCCATTACGGATGTTCTATATGGCGACTGGAAACCCTTCTGTCGACTCCGTACACCATTGCCAAGCAGGCATCGGACTACCCGGCACAGCTCGTTCTCGGAGGGCAGCCGACGGACATTATAAGCATCCCGTATACAGAAGGGTGCGTTGGCCTACTGGCGCTTCAATTGCGGTGCTAACCGACACATACCCAGGCTGAATGTGGATTATCGCCATTTCGATAGCTTTCAACATCACGCCGCGTTTTGAGTTTGGCTTTGGGCTCAGCTACACGAATTTTACTTACAGCCGACTGCATATCGCCAAGATACGACACCAGCACTCTACCGATGAAGAGCTCGAGGAGTCTTGGCGGGCTGGCAATGCTACACCGATAGCGCAAGGCTCATCCACAGCCCTATGGTCTGTCCGCGCTTCTCGTTTCGTTAAATCGTTTTTTGAACTCGGCCGCAGCTTCATCGCCCCCTCTTCAATG
>QVIE01001330.1:0-12141 GCA_013387415.1 Panellus pusillus | reverse complement strand
TTTTCTCCATGATATCCACTTATCTCTCGTAGAGGCGACTCTCCGGAGAGAGATGATCTGCCACCAACCAGTCGGCGCAGGTCCCGCTCTCCGCCTCCAAAGTCCTTCACGATCTCCCAAAAGTAGTCGATGTTGACCCCGTACGTCGCGCAGAGCGCGAAGCGCCAGCTGGCTATTCGCGTCGCTGCCATGGAGCTAGAAAAGACAGACAAACCAAAAGACCCGGACGCCGATACACGCGCTGAGTTTGCAAAGCTCGTAGGCTCGCGTTCCGGTGGTGCATACATCCCGCCGGCTCGTCTGCGTGCGATGCAGGCAGCCGCTTCCTCCGACAAGGCCAGCGCAGAGTACCAGCGTCTTTCCTGGGATGCACTGCGCAAATCCATCACCGGTATCGTCAATCGAGTCAACATTGTCAATATCAAGGCCGTCATTCCCGAGCTCTTTTCTGAGAATCTCATCCGCGGCCGGGCTTGCTCGCACGCAGTGTTATGAAGGCTCAGGCGTCCAGTTTGACATACACACCTGTCTTTGCCGCTCTTATTGCTGTCATTAACACCAAGCTGCCCCGGTCGGCGAGCTAGTGCTCGCCCGTCTGATCAGCCAGTTCCGCAAAGGATACAAACGAAACGACAAGGTAAGCTCATTCTCGTATTCATTCTCAGAGAGAGCCCTAAAACCCCTCCTAGATCGTCTGTCACTCCACCACGACATTCATCGCCCACCTCGTCAACCAAGCCGTCGCGCACGAAATCCTCGCACTCCAAATCATTCTCCTCCTCCTCGAGCGCCCGACAGACGACTCGATTGAAATCGGCGTTGGCTTCATGCGCGAGGTCGGCGCCTTCCTCGCCGAAAATACCCCCATGGCCAACGCGACCGTCTTCGAGCGCTTCCGAGCCGTCCTCAACGAAGGCACCATCAGCCAGCGGGTGCAATATATGATCGAAGTCCTAATGCAGGTCCGCAAGGACAAGTACAAGGACAATCCGATCCTGCCTGAGGGCCTCGATATCGTGGAGGAGGAGGAACAAATCACGCATGAGATTCAGCTTGAGCAGGAGCTGCAGGTGCAGGAAGGATTGAATGTTTTCAAGTTTGATCCGAATTACCTCGAGAACGAGGAAAAGTACAAGGCCTCAAAGCTGAGATTCTGGGCGAGGACGAGGACGATGAATCTGGATCGGAGGAGTCCAGCGACGACGAAGATGATGATGAAGGAGGTTCGTCGCGCTTTTTCAAACATAGGGGTTTCGTCTAATGTCTTGCAGTGGCCGAAAACAAAGAAGGAATTGAAGATCGCACCGAGACGAACCTCGTCAATCTGCGCCGGACGATCTATCTGTCCATCATGAATGCGCTCAACTATGAGGAAGCTGTTCACAAACTCCTCAAAGTACAGCTTCAAGAAGGCCAAGAGGTCGTTATATCTCTTTCCATCTATCTTGCGCTGGCTAACAAAGTTGGCAGATCGAGCTCGTGAACATGATCATCGAGTGTTGCTCCCAGGAGCGCTCGTACTCGACCTTCTACGGCCTCGTGGGCGAGCGCTTCAGCAAGCTCAACCGCATCTGGACCGACTGCTTCGAGCAAGCATTCGGGAACTACTACGAAACGATCCATCGCTACGAAACCAACCGCCTGCGCAACATCGCTCGCTTTTTCGGGCACCTCCTTTCAAGCGACGCCATCTCGTGGCTCGTCCTTCAGTGCATCAAGATCAACGAAGACGATACCACGAGTAGCAGCCGTATCTTTGTCAAGATCATGATGACAGAGATGACGGAGGCAATGGGACTCAAGACTGTTGCGGAGCGATTCAAGGATTCCGAGATACGCAAGGCATGCGAGGGCATGTTCCCCCTCGATATTCCCAAAAACACGCGCTTTGCGATCAACTACTTCACGAGTATCGGGCTGGGGATTATCACGGAGGAGATGCGCGAGTACCTCAAGAACGCGCCGAGGCTTATCATGGAGCAGCGTCGCGCGATGTTGGATGCCAAGGAGTCCTCCTCGGACTCGGATTCTTCGTCAGACTCGGACTCGGATTCTGACAGCGACTCGTCTTCCGATGATTCTGACTCCGATGGCTCGAGGCGTGGTGGACGCCAAAGGAGGCGCAGCTCCTCTCCTCCGTTGCGTCGCCGTGACGAGCGGTCCGCGCGTCGCAGAGACGACACGCCGCCCCGCCGCAGAGAAGATAATACTCCACTCCGTCGCCGCGACTCGCGCTCGCCTCCCCCGGCCCGCGGCACCGCGAGTCACGTTCTCCTCCCCCGCCTCCGCGTCGCCGTGACTCCCGTTCCCCGCCTCCACCCTCGCGCCGCCGGTACGATTCGCGCTCGCCTCCTCCTCCGCCCTCGCGCCGCCGCGACTCCCTGCCTTCTCCACCCCCGCGCCGACGGTACGACTCGCGCTCACCGCCGCCTCACCGCCGGCGAGACTCTCCGCCTCATGCCTATCGGCCCCGCGACTCGCCGTCGCCCCCGCCGCGCGATAGGCGTAGGTATGATTCGCCGCCGCCGGCGCGCGCTAACGGCAACGGCGGTATGTCGAACGGCGGGCATCCTGGGCGCTGGGAGCGGCGCGGAGATGAGCCCCGGCGCACGAGAGGAGGCGAGGGGATTCGCGCGAGCGCTCGCCACCGCCGCCACGCCGGCGGGACTCGAGGGAACGTGATCGGGGATATGAGCGCGAACGTCATAGGTGATGATCATCAATCTGTCTGGACGGGCTTGTACTGCTTGTACCTTGTCACTTGTACTCTCGTTTTTGAAAAACAGTGCCGTCCGTTCGCTTGAAGATGCACGATATATCTGAAGGTTGGACTGGAAAACAAAAGTACCAGCTCAAGGAAGGCGCAGGCTGTAATTGTATGTTAACGTCAGCACAGAATAAAGACTCTTGTTTGCTCTTGAAGCTTGACACAAACATCTGTTGTGATCTGCCACTGTACCTCGAATGATTATGTAAAGCGGCAATTGCTCGCTCCACACTGCTCATTTGTTCGGATCCTTCAAGTCCTTAGTCTCTCCTTCACATTCACCTCCAATGACCATCGCAAAAACCGCCGAGAGCACGCAGTCGAAAATTGCACGCGAAACGACTCCTAACGAATACACGATACCCCCCGGTCACCTTGGGAACCTCACCGACGTGCAGCAGGCGGCCCTCGCTAAGGTATCTGCAGAACTTCGCGCAGAGGGTGCTTTCGTTCAGTCGAGACACGATGATGCATCGCTGCTGCGGTGCGTGGCGGGTCATTGGGGTTTCAGAGTTTAAGAGTTTGATGATTCCCCAGATTCCTCCGCGCCCGTAAATTTGATGTGCGCAAAGCCAAAGAGATGCTTCTCGCAGCAGAAAAGTGGCGAAAAGAATTTGGGGTCGACGATCTAGTTCGGTACGTGCTGCAAGTTTCGTGTCGCGAACTCTATCAATTCAGCGTGGGTTCTCGAACGGCAGGACCTTCCGATTCACCGAACTAGAACAAGTCGACAAGTACTACGCGCAATCTTATCACAAGACGGATAAGGTACTTTTCCGTTTCGGAGTCAACATTTTTCCAACAGTGTTTCCAGTCAGGGCGGCCCATTTACATCGAGTGCATCGGAAACCTCAACGTAAAAGCCCTGTACGCCTGCACAACTCAGGAGCGCCTTCTTCAGCGCCTTGTCGTTGAGTACGAAACCTTCCTCACAACCCGCCTTGTCGCCTGCTCCGCCGCAGCCGGCCGCCCCATCGAGACATCCCTCACGATCCTTGACCTGGGCGGTGTCTCCCTCTCCAACTTCGTTCGCGTCAAGGACTACGTCTTTGCCTCGACTTTCATCGGGCAGAACATGTACCCTGAAGTCCTCGGGTCGTTCTACATCATTAACGCCCGTGGTCGTTCTCTGTTGTGTGGGCCGCGATCCGCCCGTGGCTCGATCCGGCGACTGTCGCCAAAGTGCAGATAGTTGGCGGCCCGAGGGTCTACCGACCTCTCTTGCTAGCGCAGATCGACGCGGAGAATCTGCGCGGGCGTTCGGCGGGATTTGTGCGTGCGCCGGCGGGTGCTCGCTCAGCGACGCGGGCCCATGGAACCCCTAGGGTCACGTTGCGACCTCGCAACGGAAAAGGGTGCGGTGGTTGGCATTGAGCATTCCACGAGCGGGCAGCTTGTGTCTGCGTAGCGGGTTCCAACCTTTTCCGCCTCGTATATACCTTCACTTATAATCTGGCATTATCAGGAGCATGTACATATATAACGCAAACACTCTTTCAGAACCATCCACAGCAAGAATCACAGATCACTTCTTCCAGGTCCGCGCTTGGTCAACGATGTCAATATCTTCTAGCGCAACAAAGTTTCCTGAGGGTCTGGGTATTACAACGAATTTATCTGACTAATCTCAATCGCCGGAAAATCTTTGTTCAAAGAACGAAGGGTGGTGCAGTCCGTGAACGGCGCGATGTGCAACACGCGCTGTCATCCACTCCTAGCGCGCATGCAAACCATCCGTGTCTTTGATCAACTCTTCGGTGCTCTCAGGTCTCGCATCTAACGAAATCGGCTTGAACTGCCTTTTTATCAGGCAGTGCCCCTCCCCTATTCAGAAAGTAAGTCGCAACAATATCAGTCCCGTATTCAGGGCCTTTGAACCGTGGAGAGCTCTGAGCTCTCAACTCCTTGCACAGCAATGTGGCGTGCATAGCTGAACGCCCTGCTCCGGAAGTCGAGGTTTACCCTACACGGATCACGTAGGTTTCGATGGTGACAGGTGCTCACCGTTCTCCATGATCTGTTATTTTCTATTGTCAATCAGATTCTCTATGTACTCAAATTAACCCTAGTCTGCGACGTTGCGCGATCCACGGATGTCAGTTTATCTTTACCTCATAGCTTCAGGATTCATGCCGTGACTGCATGACATATCTGGTATCGGTCTCTTTCACAATTAAACCTTTCTGAAAGTATGTAGGAACCATGGACTACGGCCCTCGAATCCTCTGCTGCAAGACATAACGGACCGAGATTCGTATAGATTAGAGACTTGGTGACCCTTGTAAGTACTATCTATCCGTGATTCAATCCGGACCCCGATTCGCTAAGCACGGGAGGTTACTCCGGAACCCAACGTCGCGCGATCCACCAACCACGGACGTCGGCTTTCTACGTACCTTACAAACGACGTCTGCCGCGACTGCGGGTTGCCTATTCCTAACCTTTTCAGTCTTAACTGCAGAGATGTATGGCCGATCACTCCGAATAGATTCTTGACGCTACTGAGGTTACTGAGCGCCCAGATTTTGAGAGGCAATGCTTTCTCTCACCTTAAAGGGTGCGTGATGAAGATTCTGTTCTGCTTTTTTCGCGAAAAATCTAAGACAAATTGTGAACAGAAAAGAATAAGGTTGGTAGCCACATGCTCTACCGTGCGAGGCAAGTGCGAGGTAAGTATACTTGGTGTTTGTTGATGGCCCGGCCACGTCGTATCGGTAAGTTCCTTCCATCTCGACGGCGTCCTGTCCATTGACTGCGGCGTTGTGCAGACTCCTCTGTTAGCTTTCGTTCATTTTCCTCAATTCCAATTTCCCAGAATTCATATGGGGATGTTGAATGCTTTTAGGAGCTGCCTCGTGTGCCAGAGAGTCCGAGAGAGATCGAGCTTGATTCCAATGGATGGAGTTAAATAAGTATCGTGATGTGCATATGGCAATCCCGCTGCGCATGGCGTTACCACGCAGAACGGCTCTCAGCTCGAATGGGTGGGGTAGCGGTCTCTGTATCTGATGTCGTCACGGTGTTTCCTACTGACGAAACTTCTTCAAAGAATAGTCGAGCTGAAAAGCGGGACTGTACAGGACTGTACCATCTCAGACCGTTTCACGCTCACAAAATCACTCGGAACCTTGTCAAGTTGATGTGCGCGGCTAGGCATGCGTAGCGCCAGGTAGCGCCGCTGTCGAGATGGATGTCAGCGTGCGAAGGCATCGCTAAGTGTATACATCTCCACTTTAACACTTTCCTTAACGCGTCTTAATTCTCTCTAACTTGTCTTCGAAGATCAGAAATGAAGGTTCAATAAATCGGACGTTGCTGTCGCCTTACTGGGTTCCGCTGCGATGCATTGTTTACAAATCTGTATCCGACGCTCTGTTGCATCCCGGATCATTTTTGCTATCTCCAGTCCTTGCAGTCGGCCGCTACACCTTCCGTGCCTTCGGGTCGACTGTGTACTTGCCTATTATATGGAACAGTGCCTGGTAAGTTACCCCCTTCAGTATCTGATTTACAAAGTCCGCTGATTCCACTTTGATTCCTCCCGACAAGCGCTCTACTTCTTCTGTGATGATGGTTACTTACATTAGGAACAGGCCCCGTCGGCCATCTTGGCAGCCGGGGCATTGCGTCCCATCTTTCTTTCTCTTACTCCCAACTTCTGAACCCCTCAATGAGCGACGCCGACGCTGCCAGTGCACTTAAATTTGTGAGCGATCAGCACTGCGGCGTTTATTTCGGGCTGATATCGAAGTCTGTCAAAAGATTGTCGTGGGAGCTTCAGTGTCTGGTGCATCCGCAGTGCCACGATGAACAATGGCAAAGACTGAACTCTGCCAGGTCTGTCGTCGGCCATTGAACTCAAGGCAGCCGGGCACCGTGTGCTCGTATTGGAGAAAGACGTGCAACCTGGTGGAAGCGGATCGGTGAGCAAGCTATTTTTTCCAAATGCTCCGTACTGATCTATGACCGTGTCCCAATAGGTACCAAACGGATCTGGATGTGCCCAGTAGGTGCCCTCCTGATCTGTAATACGGGTTTTAATTGCTATATACTCTCAGGGTTCCTCCCAATGGCTGCAAAATTTTCAGTGATTGGGGTCTGGAGGCTGAGCTCCACGCGAATTCTGCACCTATCTCGGGCTTTGCGGTGCATAGATGTGGGTTTCCATTACATTATTTTGGTTTTTCTTCATGAGAGCAAATCATTCAGATGATCAAGGAACAGTCTGTCCGGATTTCATAGGTTAGTATCGTGATCGAGTCGTGTGCATTGGCTACAGAAAGGCAGGGAACAATCAATGGGATGAGGAGATGTTGACCGAGGCCAGAGGCGGTTATGAACAGCTCGCAGTGAGTGTCACTTGATGGTCAGACCGCTCTACAACCAATCCTTGATTTTATCAGCACCGAGACCTCATCCGCATTCTTTACGAATTCGCAATCAAACCCTCAGAAGAGCGTTCCGCACCCCTTGTCTCCGTCCTTTTTGGAGCCGAGGTTGTCAAGATCGACTCAGACTCAAAAGCGGCCTCAGTGACTCTGCGGTCCGGGGAGATACATAGAGCAGACGGTGTTATCGGCGCTGACGGCGCGCGTGGCATTGTGCGCCGACTTTTGAGCGAGGAAGAGGGGATCTCATCAGACGATGACACCTTCACAGGTATCTCAGCGTACAAGTCCGTGTCTCATCTTCCCCTACTTCCATGCGCAGATTATTGAAGATCGTTGCCAGCGCAATCATCCCGAAGGCCCTTGTATTTGAGAACAATCTTGAATGGCTTTACAACTTTCCGAGTGTGAATCCAAGGTGGTTCACTTCTCGAATTCATATTTCTGACATTTTCGTTTCCAGTGCACCGTATGGATCTCTCCGAAGAGAGGTGGGGCCCTGATGATTATCTTCTCATATGTTAGGATTCCTAATGTTTTTGGCTTAGGTGCAAGAACATTCCCTATAGTGCGTCGTTCGTTGTTCAAAACATCTACGCACTGATCCGATGCTGAACAGGGAAGGGAACAAGACATCTCCCTCCTGATATATACACCGGACGATGCTGAGGACCCTACCTGGACGGAAGAGGCAAGAAAGAAACTCATTGACGTTCTGGGGCCATGTGATCAACAGTGAGTGATATTCTACAAAAACACCTAAGTATCCAATCACGTTCAACAGCCTCCGGAAACTGGCGGCGTTGGCTGGACCAGCGACGGGAGTCCAGATTAAAGATTACTGCGAATTAGAGTCGTGGGTTTCCAAAAGCGGGAGAGTTCTCGCTATCGGCGATGCCGCCCACCCATTTCCGGTAAGAACATCAATATTGATTTCCTCTTTGTATAGGATCGTCTTATCGGGGATTGACAGCCCGGCTCCCTGCATTCTTATTCTTGTTCTCTCGAAGACGGCGTCTTCGTGGGCAAATTGTTCTCACATACACGGAATTCCAAGCGCGTTCCCGAATTCTTCCGCGCGTTCCAAGAACACCGGTACGCAACATTATGGTTGAATATATGATCGCAGTGTCTGAACACGAACTCCGGCAGGGAACCCCGGTGTACGCGTATTGTGCAGTCCGAGAAAGAGGTTTTGCGAATTATCCTGCTGCCTGAGGGTCCGATGAAGACGGCCTTCGAGGCGTCGATGCGCGCCAAACAGGCCGCGGGCCAAAATGTGCTGGAAGGAGATCTCGATAACCTTCTGGAGGACTTCATCATGGTGTAAGCAGGGTTCCTTTCCGATGACATCCATGTCGTTTACGCTCTCCGCAGGTTCAGCTACGATGCAAGGGATGATGCAGATGAGTGGTGGGTGTCCTGGGGACGCTATGGCGATAGTGGTGGATCAGCATCGTCGATCGCCGGGCAACGTATTCCATATGATCCAGGGGACGGGGAGGATGGGCATGCGTGTGATGGGAAGTGGCAGAATCCGGATGAGGAGTTACTCGCCTCAAAATTTAATCACGAGGTTTCGATATATTAATGTCCCATTCGGTTCGTTAAGTACTTATGTTAGATATAACTTATGTTTTCAGGGATGCGGGCGTCGTTTCTTTTGAATCATATACCGAGCAAGGAAAAAGGTCCGCACCCAACTACGGAGCAGAGTTGTTGCAAAAATCCAAATTGGGAGACAAGCAGTTCAAGTAAGCCTAGCAAGACTCTACGACTCCGAGTAGATTATAAGTCACCACATTATGAGTATATATAACCTAGCTCGCTCATCATACCTGCTCAGTACTACGACTCCCTTACAAGCACCTTACAGCCCACAATGGTCTCAGAGAGAGGCCTCGGATTCGTAGTACTTGGTTTCCGGCGAGAGTCCACATTATACTTGTATTTTTGAGGCCACTGGCATATCCGACATTTAGTCTATCATAATTTTGGACAGCCTTACATAGATCGAGGCTTCTCATGCATCCCTGTAGCGTCCCCAGGACATCCACCACTCGTCCGCATCATCCCTTGCATCATAACTGAACCTGTAGGAGACATGACATGAATGATGATACTATGCCAAAGATACTAGACTTACACCATGATGAAGTCGTCCAGGACAGCCTCGAGATTATCGCCCTCCAGGACATTCTGGCCGGCCGCCTGTTTTACGCGCATCGATGTCTCAACAGCCGCCTTCTCCGGGCCCTCAGGGAGCAACATCAGTCGCAAAATTTCTTTTTCTCCATCCCGGATGCGAATGCAACGGTTTTCCCTGTGAAGAACCGTCGTCAGATACAACACACAGTTTAACATGCCCCACATGCCTGTGCTCTTGGAAGGCGCGGAAAAATTCTGGAACTCGATCAGCATTCCGAGTGTGCGAGAATAATTTCCCTAAAAAGACGCCATCTTCGAGAGAGCAAGAGTATGAATACAGGGAGCCAGGCTTGGTCGCCGCAGTGAGTTGGCGGTCACGGATTACAGAACGCGGCATTCTTACCGGAAATGGGTGAGCAGCGTCGCCGATGACGAGAACTCTTCCGCTTTCCGAGACCCACGAGTCGAGGTCACAGTGATCTTTGACTTGGACACACGTTGCTGGTCCCGCCAGGATTGCTAGCTTCCGAATGCTACAGAAGAGTTAATTTTGATGTGTCCACAGCTCAGAATAATGAACTACTCACTGTTCATCGCACGGCCCCAGGACCTCGGCGATTTTCTTCTCGGCCTCTTCGGTCCAAGCAGAATCTTGCCGGCTATCCGGAGTATACACCAAAAGCGAAATATCACTGTTCTTTCCCTTATATCAAGTCGATTTTCAGCTGCTATCTCAATGACTTATGACCCACGCACCACAGCAAAGGTTCTGGCGGCTATAATTGAGATGTTGAGCACCACAACGAATGTGAGCATGATGTTTGCTCACCTCTTTCTGGGGCGATCCATGTCGTAGACTGAAGAGGGTGAAAATATGGCGGAGAAAGTCAACGGGAATACAAATACACTCACACCCGGGAAATCGTAGAACCAACCAAGGCCGTTTTTGAGTACAAGAGATCTTGGGATGAGTGCGCTGGCAAAACCTATTCAGAGCATCCTCGGAGACTCATTGAAGGAAGCTAACCTGTACGCCGAAATCCCAGTAGAGACGTCGCTGTCTGGCGAAATGTCTTCCTCCTGCATCAAAGTCCGGCGCACAATGCCGCGTACACCGTCTGCGCCAATGATACCATCTCCGAAATGCATCTCCCCGGATCGCATGGTCACTGAGCAGGCTTCACAGTCGACTTCCACGACCTCGTGTCCAAAAAGCACAGAGACAAGGGGGGTAGAATGCTCGGACGGTTTGATGGCAAACTCGTAAAGAATTTGGACCAACTCTCTATGCTAGAAGGGAAGATTATTCAGAGGGTGGATTGAGGATTGGATGCGACGCACAGAGGGTTCCATGTAGCCTCCCCGAGCCTCAGTTAGCATCTCCTCGTCGAAGCGGTTTATCCCTGCATTCATATATAGTACACTTCAAAGACCTGAATGCATGACAGACCTATAAAATCCGGGCTGACCGCTCCCTGATCATCTAGTCTCGAACTTTCACAAATCATACTGTGTATAACGCGACTTAGACGCACATTTGTACACCGTGAAGCCTGAGATTGAAACAGAATTGGTCTGGAGCTCGGTCTCCAGACCCCAATCACTTGAAGATTTTGCAACCATTGGGAGGGACTCTGAGAGTATAAGGATTGGAACTGGTGTTCACAGAAAGAAAAGGCGCTTACTGGGCACATCCTGATCCATTTGGTACCTCGCAGAAATGTACGGACTCAGTGCGGAAGACCCACGAGGTATACGTGATGACGCTTACCGACCCGATCCCGCCCGGTTGCGTGTCTTTCTCCAAGACTAGCACACGATGTCCAGATGCCTTGAGTGCAATAGCCGACGCTAGGCCTGATGATCTTAGTGTTCAATTTCCTTTCCATCGTCATTGTGGCGTCGGGAATTTACCCGATACGGAGGCTCCGACAACTATCTTCGGTACGCTCAAGCCATGAGTGTGAGTGCTAGAGTGTCAGGCCAAGGACTTACAAACTGTAGTCCAGAGGTCGAGTCGCTCATCGGCGTTCAGAAATTGGGGAAGTGAGGTCAAAGGACTGCGCCGAGACTGGCTATGTCGACACGGCATCGGGACCTCTTATGAGACCGTCGAAAGAAGCGGAGCAGCACAGGTGGGTGTGGGAGAAGATGAGAATAGGCTGATTTCCGTCAGAAAAAACGGATGCACCGTCACTAGTTCACTGCCTTTAGGATAGCATGGTTCGGCAATGTTCTGCCCAGTGAGCCATGACAGTTTTGAACTTGCAGTCTTATAAAGCAAGAGGTCTAGTGTTCCTGTCAGCGAGTCGAACACAAGTGCTTCCGTCCACCTCAGATAGGAAATCGTAACGAAGAGCGTTGGAGTTGCGAGATTGTCGGCAAATCCCAACAACAGCGCCGGCTGTTACCCTTTTTTAGTCTTCGACGGCGACCATGCAGTGGCATGATCCGACTCCGACCAGCCCGAACTCCGACTCATCTCCGAGTGTGAGTCTCTTGATTTTGATATACTGAGAGAGGTTGCGTGTGAAGTCAGACAAGTTCGATGTAGAGTATCAGCGCTGGCACAGTGCCCATGGTGGCCTGTTTTTGATTTCTGCGACGGCTCTCACGTTACATAGTGGAAAGACTTGTATTATTATACACAATCGTTATCACAGCTTTGATTGGCAGATCGGCACCCGCGATCAAACAATTGCCGCCGCTAGAAGAGGATGGGAGACGCAGCGGCATTAGAGTGTATTGGATTCGTCGAAATATGAGATTTTTGACCGAAATTCGGTTAATATAAGCGAGTTTCGGTTAATTGGAGAGCTGATGGAACTCCTCGACGCG
>QVIE01001225.1:0-11324 GCA_013387415.1 Panellus pusillus | reverse complement strand
ACTTAATCATCATCAAGGAGATCTGCTTCCTCCTCAGCAAGACCAAGAAGCCCAAGGTCATCAGGATGTTCTCTAGGTGCAATGGATGCACCCATGATAGTCTCTGCAATGTGCAGGACATCACCCTGGTCCGTGTCTTTGTGGTGCGACTCGGAGGCATCCGGCTTTCCTTTCCTTATCGAGATGTCACAGTGACACATGATGCATCCTGATGCATCCCGGCGGAGAAATCATAGCGAACGTGTGATCCGAGTAAATAAAAAAGACGGGACACGGGAAACGGGAAGACGGGCTAAGAATTGAGCACCCTTTTACCAGGTCAGATTTGGCGCTCCTTTCAGTTGGCTGTTTTTTGGCACTGCGAAACTTTTGTGAATAAGTCTCGAGGGCTGCCGGCTGATTGCCGTGACCCCGGCTCACCGGTATAGCATTATCAGTACACCATGACCGTCAAGCCGGCCGGGGATCACGGCAATCAGCCGGCAGCCCTTCTAACTTGGTCTCAAAAGTTGCACAATGTCAAATGAAATAGCGGAATAAAAGGAGCGCAAAAATCTGACCTGGCAAAAGGAGCGCCAACTCTGAATCTAAAATAGAATAAGTCTAATTGAAAGGAGCGCCAACGGCCACTTTGGCGCTCCTTTCAAAGTTACTTTCTTAAATTTGTAAAAGGAGCGCACAATGCTATTTTTTGTGTCAAAAGGAGCGGAAAATGTGATTTTACATAAAAAAGGAGCCGCATATTAAATGTGCACTTTGACCGCCATATTCTTTGAAGAGCGCGTTCGGCACGCGCTCGACATCGTGTACTTTTTTTTTTCTTGGACGCGCGTTGAGCCTATGAATATCACATCAGAATGCGATCTTTGGGATAACGGCGATCACAAACTAGACTCACGTCGAAATCAGACAGATGGTGTACAGCTTCGATAGTGGAAAGTCCAGGATGAATTGTCTATTAGTATCACCAATTGAGACTTTTTTGTTCGTCGGCAGGTAGACGGATGGGAAGAAAATACTTACGCTGTTTTGTCTGCACGACCGCCAACAGTTAGTCAGTTAGTTGACATTATACTGAGTGCATACCGTACCGGGAAGCTCAGAAAAAGGATGACGTCCAAAAGCGCAGCGGCGGCTGTTATCGAGCCCGTCTGGACGGTCACTTTGGTTTATGCCAGAAAATATCTCGGTCAGCGGAGGAGGACAGCAGGACTTGGGAAATGGACTCACGCCGTATAATTCGATTGATCTTCCCATCCACCGCGCTGAACCCCGTATTCTGTGTCGACTGCGTGAGATACATTAGGACACATGCAGTGGACCAGCGAGGGACTGGAATATGACTAGACTTACCAAAGAGTAAGTAAGTATCCCAGCGATCATCATATCGCAGAGCGCCGAGGAAAACAGCCAGATGGCGACTACGCTCGAGAAGCTTTGGAATTCTTGGGAGTCAGGGCGGCGATGGTGAAGATTGTTACGAAGACGCCTCCGGCTGGACGTAACTCGGTTAGCCGGCGACGTTTAGGTATGTACGATCGAGGGAGGAGAGGAAGAGAGATGAAGCGTACCGAAGAAAGCGTGGAGAGGAGGCAGATGATGATGGGTAGGATGACGGAGGATGTTATGACTGTATGTCATACGTCCGACGCGTTTAGTGTTTTGTAATTAGATAAATTTGGAGAGTAGAGACGCCCCTTACGCTGATTCGCCACGCCGCGAAGAATTGAATGGGTGTAGACACCGCGACTTACTAGCAACGAAATTAGAACAGGAATGTATAGGAGTGTAATTGTCGGAACACAATCGAACAGCGCTCTAGTAGACTGTGATGAATACATGTGAATCTACGCGTGAAAAAGGATATGCTCACGCCTGGGAGGACTAGACGAGATGAATGGAAGGCCAACAAACGTTTGCTTCGTTGGCGGCACCAAGTGCAAACAATGGTCGACTGTCAGTGCTTGCAAACTAGATTTGTTAAGCTAATGTTTGTCGAGTGAAACATGAATTACCTGCTCGTAAGCGGTCTTCAGAAGCCACAGTAAAGATCGCACTGTCTGTCCCAAATGCTTTGACATCCTGATTCCTTAGGCAAGCTCTTGCAGAAATCATCAAATCCGAGAGCCCTCTGCTGTTCTCTGCATGATGGGTCAGACGTTATTGTAAGTAAAAAAAAAAAACCAACGAGCTGAAGAGCGATGTTCCAGCGGAAACCACACTGCAACAGCAACCGCCTTCCCTGAACCGTCGTCGATGGCCAGATAAACTTCGCCGTCTAGTTCGCCGGCACGAATCATGGCCCTGAAAAGTGAATCTTTCAAAGATTCCTCGCCTCCCACCATAGAGTGGCTAGTATTGGTACAGACACCCACGGCTTCATCGAGTTCGCGAGCTTTGTGGCATTCAATCATTGAATATCGTACAGGGAAAAATGAAAAGGAACCTGAGAGGCCGGCTTTGCGGTAAACTTGGAAGGCCATTCAATAGCACCGGAGAGTCAGGGAAAGAACACTGTGTCCGACACTCTTCGTCCGACATGGCCTATCATGGCCGCCCGAGTTGTGTCCCATATTGTCGGGTTCAGCTGCCTCGTACCGCTTATCGCGGCTGAGTTGTGTCCCATATTAAGATAAAAAAATAAAGTAAAATAATACATAAAGTCACAAGACCTAATATGGATCCGCGGTTCGCGCCGAGTGCTCGCTCCGCAGATTGCATCAGTCACAGAACAACCACCGTGACTGTCACAGTGGCATGTGCAGTGGAATGATGCTCCTCGCTGACATGCTTGTATCTGAGCGATATCCGAGCTCTAAGCCTCCGGACTGGTACTTTGAGTGTACAGAAATGCATATCCAGTGGATCAAGCAAAAGATTGAGAAATGAGCAAGTTTTGGATGGGTCGCGCAGTAGTCTGATAGCAATCACGGTACCCTTGTTTGGCTACCGAGTAATTTTCACGTCTCGTGTTGTGGGATGGAAGACGCGTCAACAAATCTGAAAATATTTCGGTGGATGGAGGGTCCAAAAAGTCCTTGGCTCTCCCTGGGTGCGAAGCATACCATTCAATAGTCACGTAGATATGAGAAGGCAAAAGATCTGCGCATTACGTAATCAGAATGGAAGGCCATTGCTTTCTGAGCTATAGACGCGTCACATTGCTTCACTCTTGCAGAGAGAACTCATTCTCATATGCACTAGTATACTCTCAAATATTTTCAGGATTATCAGCATTTTATTCGTGGTCGTATGAACGAACAGACGCGAAAATGGATTACGTAATCAGTCGGTAGCCCGACAGTCACACCGTGATTGCTAACAGACCCTATATTGGTACTTACTTGTTCGTCACCAATATAGGGTATCTGTAACAGAGACTAGTCGCGCAGCGACCCATCAAATCTTCGTAGAATTTGCTCATGTTTGTTGCCTGGCTTCACCCTAAGAATTGCTCGCTTCGCTCGCAAATATATGTCCTGGAACACAGGGCCATGTGACTCAATGCACTGCCATTGTCGATGTCCGAGTCGAAGTCGAGCCTGCTAGGCTCGAATCATTGTCAACTCTGAAATCCGAGTCTTGTCATGTTCTTGGAATCTCCACTCCGGATGACCTGGTCCTCACCAAGGATCCTCTACGCCCCTCTCGACTCCTTGAGCCTAATTTCCATCCTGTTCACGTATACGCTATTCAACTACGCAGGTGAAACTACCGCGCGAGAAAGTGTATCAAGAACCCGAGATGCCAAGTGCGCAGGCCGTTTACCGGTCTTTCTCGTACTGGAATACTATGAAAGACCAGCGCTCGTTAGTGATGACTTTCCACTCATGCTCCCCGGTGTTCCTTTGGGCGACTCGGTTCAAATGGTCGTCAAGAAGAGCGTACACTATTCATCAAGACCAGACGATAGAGTCGGATGATAACATGTCTTTTCTTTTGGTGTTCAAGACAGCGATTTATTCTCGGTGGAAGTTACGCTGCTTTCTCCGAATAATAAGACTCCGATGGTGCTGGGTCTGTCCGTCTGAGTCCTCGCCACCGCATTTTCTTGGTGTATGAATCACTCATACCCCCCTAGTCGCGGTATCTGAGCATTCAGTACCAGCAGAGACCATCTCATTTTGTTTTCTTTCCAGTTCCGTTGTCTTCAACAATTCCGCGACACTCTGGTCGACCCAAATCGCGCATTGCTTGGGCCATCTGCATCGCTATTTGAACTACTTGAGAGAGCGTGTGCCCTGGCAAGCGGACCTGACGCTCGAGCCTGGTGATTAAGCAAGCAGAATTTTGCTCAAGACCACCGGCATTGGTCCAACCATGTCTGCCAGGACTGTAATGCTGTGATCTCCAAGGTTAACGATAAATGGAACGAATGGGTTTCTGTGTGGAGAGAACTCTAGAACATAACACACTAAACACCGGCCCTTGTCCATTCTGCGACATACTGGCTTGCTGCCGTCATCTTCACCGTGCATGAACTCCTGTTCTTTGGGGACGAAATTTCAATCTGCCAGCTCTTTCGGCGTTTCGTAGTCGTTTTCCCCCCCAATTGCATATGGCCTAACGCCGAAGTTCCCCACTGCGCGCGGCATTTCAGCACCCGTTTGCATCCGCTCTCTGGGTGAGAACTGGTGAAAAGTTCTCCATCCGATGGCACTTTTGTAACTGGCTAGTCTCTGGAACGATGTATATTTCTTGCGGCAAGACCCCGGGTTCTGTTAGATCAAAATAAAAGCCCTCTTGAACTCCGGGTTTCGCATCCATATATAGAACACAAAGTGTGGACCCCTTTGTTCTCGAGGATGCCATGCACCTTCTCAAGTTTGCTTTTTTTTTTTGCCTTCATAGCTCTTGCCATCAACGTGGCTCCTCTTCACGGTATTTAGCCTCGATCTGCAGCATACGGGATCACTTAATCTACTTGTAGGCAGTGGTGCGACTGACACGCTGCCGACCACCGAGACACGGGTGGTTAACGAAGTCTGTTCCCTGCGCATAGTATCGACTGCGTCTCTCGCTAGAAACAGGCCGTCACCGGCTCATTACCTCCTCTCTGGCACATGAAGTCAGTCGTTGCAGCTCGCGATCATCATATGCCGACTAATACAATGTAGTTGTCGCCTCCATTTGGGATTGTGAATTCATTGTTTGACAATGATTCAACCCACTTTGTTGTCCCGTGCTTGCGCGATGTACAGCGCTGCACGATCTTTGGAACCGTCAGGTCTCCTCTCGTCGAGATAGATGCCGGTGTACCCGATACCGTTTAATGCGCGGTATGTAACGTAAGCAGCGACAGCCACAATTCCAATGGGGGAGCGTGCCTGGCTTCATGCGCAGGCTCACAAACCGGGTAATCCGCCGAACGGGTCTTTCGACTGGAAATATAAGTTGTCGAGTGCCCTTCGAAAGAAGCAGCTTCTCCATCTCTGAAGACATGAGCGATCAGGACTTTCCACTCGAACGGTCTTGGTATATAGGTATTATACCGTTTGGTTCCTACTCTGTGCTAGACTAAATCTCGAATGTAGGCAACGCCTTTGCAGCGATACTTTATGGTGACTGTGTGTTCTTCAATCTCGAGCGCCTTCTAACCAAACTGTTGCATTGCAGGGCTCCAAATCTCCCTGTACTTCCAATCAGTGTACTACCTTTACATCGGTAAAGGTAGCAACCGGTCCAAAACATTCTACATTGGATACAGCACGCTCTTGCTCATTTTAATAACTATTGCTCTCGCCTGCAACCTGGTAAATGATGTTTGTGTTGTCCAGAGTAATTTCCAGTGATCAATTTTCTCTATTCGTCAGTTCTTTGGTCAGTCCATGTGGATAGAGCACAGGGATTTCGACAATGGCCAAGGCTTGAGCGGGCCCGTGGGCTTCTTTACCGCCAACATTGCTATCTGGTATAATACCTTGGGAACAGCCTCAGACGTGGTCGCCGATTCCATGGCAGACGGGTGAGTATTTTTATTCAGACAGCAATTTCTGACTGAATATACAATTTTTTAGCCTCATGGTACGGCATTTGTTGGCTTGTTCTGCAGACTGCTCGACTGACAAACCAGGTACCAAGCTTTACCGCTGCTACGTCTTCTGGGGTCGTGTTCCCTGGGCTATGGCCGTTCCTTCGCTCATCTATCTGGGCTCCGTGGGTAAGCATTCATCGGGGCGTTTCTCAAATCATTGACCGATCATCAAATGAGCAATGGGGATCACAACCACCATCCAGGTGGGCACAAATCAATGGGATCGTGACCCGGAGACATCTAACCATCATGCAGAGCGGATTGCCCGGCGGCGACTTTTTCCAAGGTGTTACTGTCAACTTCGGCATCCCATGGCTCGGTGCGCGCGTTGCTTCTTCAACATCGGGCAACCGGCTGACGGAAAGCTCATCATCAAGTCCTCACGATTGCTTTCAACATACTGGTGACGGCGATGATAGTCGAGCGCCTCCTCTCCGTGCATGAAAAAGGAAAAAGAGTCCTCGGAAGGGAGACTGCAAGGAGATACACTGGTCTTGTCGCCATCTTGGTGGAGTCGGCCCTTCCGTTCACCTTGCTTGGTGTCGTGTATCTCGGTCTGTATATCAAGGATGTGCCCGAATCTTTAGCCTTAGCGGGTATCTGGGGTTCCGTCGTGGTACGTTGGGTTGGGAAAGCTGATGATGAAGACCAATAACTCTTTACCAGGGTCTCGCACCGCAGGCAATCATTCTCCGCGTCGCAGCGGGCGTCGCCTGGACACCAGGGACTTTCAGTCGTATCGCTTCTGGCATAGAGCTCGCTCCCGTTGACAACAACCCCGTCGATGCAGAGCAAGATCGAGACCACAAACCTCAGGTTTGACCATGGAGTGTATATACTTACCTCTAAGTGATGTGCTTGCTTCACGATAAGTAAAGGGTTCAAGCTCAAGGTTACGGTTTAATCGGTTGCACACCAATTTTTTCTAGAATGCTCTAGCAGCACCGTAATCGAGCAGATGGTACAATAGGACCTTTCCACGCGTATTGCCTATCGCCACATACTCGCTCTGGGCAGAGAAATCTATGGCGCTGACATGACCGAGCGGCGTGCTGGACGTTGGCCAATTGGAAAAGGAGGTTAAGGACGGAAGATGAATCTGGAAGACGGCTTCAGTGCTGAAGAATCAGGAGAGATAGCGAACGTACCAGTCGCATGGCATCCTTCTTCTCCCGACTTGCAACAGCCATGATCTGGGCATCATGGTTGAACCGAAGCGTTGAGATAGCCGTGGTGAGGTTGCTGATCGTTTTGGCTGATCTGGGTTGGGTGGCGAAAGCTTCGGTCTCCTTGAAAGAGTCGGACCCGTAGACATTGACTAACCCCGTATTGTTTCTAAAAAATTTCAGGATGTGTTAGTGAAGCAAAAGGAAGGACAGACCCTACAGCCAACCATCCCTTCGCCGTACCAGTCATCGCTCGCCCAGACCCTCTGAATCCGCCCTCATCTTTCCATCGCCGTACACATCGTCTCTCACCAACACTCCATAGAAAGACCTCGGAATCATTCGTAAGTGCCGTCAAGCCACCCTCATCTGCCCACCAGAGCGCCTTGACAGGCGAATTACATTTCAGAGTGCCCACGACCTGGCCAGCGCCACTCTTCCAATCCAACAGATGCACGTTCCCACCGCGCCCAGCGACTGCGAGCATATCGCCCGTGGGATTGAATGCTGTTATCTCCATCCCTTCTGCGCTACCGCCAAGCTTCTCGGATGGCGCCCCTTGACCACGCCCGCGTTTGCGTGCAACCGAGGTGGTGGTATCCAAGGATCCCCATAGGCCGCGGCCAGCTTTGTGTTGCATCTCGCCTCGCTGGAGGTCATATACGAAATAGAAAGGGCGGGGGCCGGTAAGAAGCAGGGATGCGCCGGAAGGATGAAAGGTCACAGAGGACTGCGAGAGTGGCAGAGTTGGTATGTGTAATGTTTGTAGAAGGGGTGAAGTGTGCCCGTCAATCTAAAAGGGAATTCGAATGGCGGGAGACGGATGCGGCAACTAGACATACATTGAATAATCGAATGCGACGATCCGCACTGCCCACACAGAGCACAGGAACTTTTGCACTGGGATGAAAGGCGAGTGATTTTACATCTCCGCTTCCCGATGAGGAGGCGGCTTGGTTGGCGTCTCGCAGTCGCTCAATGGAAATGACGCCCGAAGGTAATGCGATGTTTTTTGAGCGTGAAGCAAGGATGCCGGTGGTAGAGGACAATAGCTCGTCGATTTCATGACCATCTGTTTCCCGCAGACGATTTTTGGCCGCCTTGGCCCACGCGGGTTGGGGATGAATTCGCTCGTACTGCCGCCGCAGACGAGATTCGTACTGACGTCCCGTTAGTTCCGTTTCCGATGGTGCATCTCGCAGTTTTCTGAGTCGTTTGGACTCGATGGAAACAATGGGCGGGTCATCCGGATCTTCCCATGCCGCGCGTTTTCTAGATTGTATCGGAGGGTCGTCTGCCTCTGACCCGGGCTGAGAGTCTGACGAGCTAACGTCACTGTCGTCGTCTCGCTCATTTTGAAACTCTTCTAAATCAGATTCGTCCTCGTCTCCGCTCAGGTCAATAGGCAGCTGAGATGTTGGCCCATCGTCGACATAGAATAACTAGTTGGGGTCGGAAAAAAATTACGGCGATATCCAGGACCACGTACATCTGTGTCTGCGAGGTTTCGCAGCTCTGTGCTTGCCATGTCCTGGGTGCTCGGAATGAATTCTGTGCCAAATAAAAGGCTTTCGAGTCGTCGTTCCTCGTCATCCTTGTCAAGAAGAACGCGTTCCGCATCCTCTGTCGTTTTTTGGCGTTTGCGAGGATGTTTGGGCATGGTCGGTCGGTATAAATGCTTTGTCAGCCATTGATGAATTGATGAACTTTTCTAATCCAGGTCTCCGTCCACGCTCATTTTGCTTCCTGAGCCCGCGCTACTTTTCCTCATCCCCTCCCTGCCTCGTCAAGAAGAGAATGCCTCCCAAGAAAGCAGCTGGGCCCGAGAAGAAGACTCTTCTTGGACGTCCTGGCAACAATCTGAAAATTGGCATCGTAGGTCTGTTTTTTTTCAACATCCGTCGTTTGATATCCTCATCTCTACCCAGGCGTCCCCAATGTTGGCAAATCATCTTTTTTCAATGCACTCTCCGAGACCGGTATGCTGTATTCGTTGTGGAGGTCATCGTTCGTCTAATCGTTTTTAGATCTCGGAAAGGCTGCTAACTTTCCTTACGCCACTATAAAGTGAGCCCATAGATGTACTTTGATTTTGTCTTTGGGGCTGAAAAATTCTGCCCCCAGTCCTGAAGTGAATTTGCCGAGTCAATAGGTATCATTAATTCACGCATCTTGCCCAGGAAGCGCGTATCCCTGTCCCCGACCCACGCTTTGATTGGCTCTGCGAAACCTACAAACCCGTGTCGCGTGTCCCCGCATTCCTGACCTGCATCGATATTGCTGGTCTTACCGCAGTACGCCAGTATACCTCGCTATGCATCATCTCTGTTCTTAGGTCAATGCTAGGGTGCTTCAACCGGTGCAGGGCTGGGTAATGCCTTTCTGTCGCACGTACGTGCCGTCGATGGGATATTCCAGATGGTCCGAGCGTTCGACGACGCTGAAGTCATCCACGTAGAGGGTGATGTTGATCCCCTCCGTGACATGCAGATCATCCAGACGGAACTGCGACTCAAAGATATCGAGTGGATAGAAAAAGCCCTCGACAATTTGAAGAAGACCAACCGGAGTCTGGGTAGCACCAGTCTGGCCGACAAGGCGAAGAAAGAGGAGATGGTGCGTCATCCGCTGTTGCCTCATTCCTTCCTGATATCTTGGAGCCAGGCGACCGTGGAGAAGATATTGAAACATGTGAAAGACGATGGCAAAGACGTTCGCAAGGGCGACTGGAACAACAAAGAGGTGAGCTTACTATCTCGTATCCATCCCCAATCTCCCTTTCTTTCTATGATGATAAAGAGCTATCAGCTCGATAACCCAGCTCGTCGAGGCGGGAGTCACGTCCCATTATGCCACATGAGAACATGTCCTTTCTGATTATTGCTTCCTTGTTCTTTGTTTCGTCCCTTCGTCCGTTGACTATGTACTGACTCGCAATTCATCAGGTGAATATCAGACTTGCTCCCCCAATCTCCCTTTCTATGACGATAAAGAGCTATCAGCTCGATAACCCAGCTCGTCGAGGCGGGAGTCACGTCCCATTATGCCACATGAGAACGCGTCCTTTCTGATTACTGCTTTCTTGTTCTTTGTTCTGTCCCTCCGTCCGTTGACTATGTACTGACTTACGATTCATCAGGTGAATATTAGACTTGCCCCCAGATCACCTTTCCACGCAATGAAGATAAAGAGCTGTAAGCTCGATAACCCAGCTCGTCGAGGCGGGAGTAACGCCCCAGCATGCCTATGAGAATATGTTCTCTCTGATCCTTTCTCTTTCTGAAGCTAGTCAAGAAGATGTTACTGACGGTGGCGGATAGATTGATGTTGTCAACGGCCTCATGCTCTTGACCGCCAAACCTGTCACTTACCTGGTCAACCTGAGTGAAAGGGATTATGCCAGAAAAAAGAACAAGTGGTCAGGGCTTTTCGCTTACTCCAACTCTCCTGTTCATTTATCCGCTCATGTCTAGGCTGCCCAAAATCAAAGCCTGGATCGACGAGAACAACCCAGGCGACGTGCTCATTCCACTTTTCTGTAGCTCTTGAAGAGCGGTTAGCGCCTCTGTCGCCCGCCGAACGGGAAGAAGTGCAGAAAGAAGCGGGTGCCACCAGTGCCCTTGGGAAGATCACGCAGGCCGGCTACGCCAGTCTCGATGTAAGTGTATCCAAGCCGTTTGGAGTGATCTTATCGACGCGTACTCTAGCTCATCCGCTATTTCACCTGCGGCCCCGTTGAGGTCCGTGCATGGACGATTAGGAAGGGCACGAAGGCCCGCAGGCTGCCGGTGTCATCCAGTAGGTGGTGGAGCCTCCTTCGATACACCCCTCCTCACTAGTACACACTTCAAGCTCCGACTTTGAAAACAAGTTCGTCTGCGGTGAAATCATGTCCTACGATGACTTGAAAGAGCACGGGAGCGAAGCTGCCGTCAAGGCTGCAGGCAAGCTAAGGCAACAAGGCAAGCCTTACGAGAGTCAGTGCACATATTCTCTACTTTTCTCCATGTTGACGACTGGTCATAAGTGGTGGATGGAGACATCGCGTACTGGAAAGCAGGCGCATAATATCCGATGCGTCGTACATGTACTGCTCGTATGCTTCTGCATGTGTGGTTGTAGAC